>CABEEJ010004139.1:0-10912 GCA_901482245.1 Timema douglasi
CAATATGGGCATGTATTGATGCTCTACGTAAAGTACAATTTGTACTGTAAGAGATATCTGCTATGAACATCTTGTAGCTGGGCATGAGCCCACGTCACCAAAAAGAAACTATTGAGAAGTCGATGTTAGAATTTTAAGACTAGTTAGGGATTATAATAATAGAGATATTATTTAGTTTGTACGTGGTATTGCACATAACATTGTAATGCATTAATACAAACCAAAGAACATTTGAATAAAATATGATGTTGCGCATTTTGCTATTTTTTACCCATCACTGTTTATGCTAGTCTTTACCCATCACTGTTTATGCTAGTTTTTACCCATCACTGTTTATGCTAGTCTTTACCCATCACTGTTTATGCTAGTTTTTACTCATCACTTTTTAATTTCAATTGAGAAATATATGATTAAAAAAAGAGTGTATTTTTTGCTGTAGCTTATGCCTTTTTAATTAAAAAGAAAAAAGTGAAAATAAAAAAATGTTTTTTTAGCACAGTTGTCCTGGAACCCAGTGGACTGCACCCGGTTGGAGGCACCCAGTTGTCCTGATCTAATTTTAACGTGCTTAGTGTCTTGCCTAGTAGTAACGTTCTTAGGGCAATGTATAGTATTAACGTATTCTGAAAATTGAAAATGACACCTGGACACGGGTTTGATTCCCGTGTCAAGGTGTCATTTTTGAATTTTAAGAACACGATAATTATCTTGATGGAGAATTCCTCAATAAAAAAAGGATAAATATTAGCTTTGGCAATTTGATTCCTAGTATTAACGTGTTTAGTGTATTGTCTTGTCTAGTACTAACGTGCTTAGTGTGTTGTATAATATTAACGTCCATATTATGACCTAAGTTTTTGCTTTTAAAAATATTTTGTGAGCCTTGTGTCTAAAGTAAAATTATCACCTTAGCAGGGAACTTAATTTTTTCCATCAATAATACTATATTATATTTTTTTTAAATTATTTCCAACTCTATAATTTGATTTAAGCCATTGAAGCTTAGGTTTTACAGCCAAATTTTCAGCGTTGTCAACATATACTATTTTTTACAACCCTGTCCTAATACCTGCTATGGTGATACACATAATGTACTGGTATTATTGAAATGTCTTTAAAAGCTTAGTTATATGAATTAACATATAATTGAATATTTAAAATTAATATAGGTTTATCAATAACTATCCCAGTGCTCTATTTCTCATTCAAAATGAAACTAAGTGTATGTATCTAAGTTAATAATAAAAGCTCATATGTAAACACTATTGAATAATCCCATGCAGATGGTCCACTCCTGGATGGGATATTTGAATGTCAAGTTGGCATGCCATTCCCCATGATATGCTGTGTGATTGAAATCGTGCAATTGTTCGAACACAATCGCAACATTTCGTCTATCTTGCCATGCCGGTTTAGAACTAACCAAGTCCCTTTTGGTGAATATAGACCTATAGACCAAGTTGGGGCTATCTCCTGTTGCTATTTGTTGAATGTTATTTAACATAGAATTTAAATTCATATTTAGTCTCATTGTCTAAACAAGCATACGGTAACATTGTTGGAGAGACAATGCAACGTATTTATTTGTATTTTGTTGGTACAGTGAAACCTGTATCACGTGTATATTTTAAAAACTCTGCTCTTTGCTCAAATTATTAAAATAATTTATACTAGCTAATGTACCCGTTCTTTGCACAGAGAATATCTAACGTAACATTGTTTTTTTAGTGGGCCTATGTAAAATTAAAATTGTTTAAATATTATTCCTTTCTTGGTTTAAATTTTGTTCTAAGCGTGAGTGTAGGCTGACTAATACACAATGTCATAGCAGAGTGAGAGAGATAGATAATCTAAGCGTATTAAAAAATCTGACAAATTTACAACTTCTCTATCTTCTATTATCTTATATATATACATACACACACAAGTTGGTCTCTGTATATTATTCTTTAATTCAAAAATTACTTTACAGATTGAGCTGAAATCTCACATGGATATAACTTGTATGTCCAGTTAACACATAGGATGTTTATTTTCCTTAAAATAAAATAAAATTGATCTGTTTTTTTTTCAAATCTCTATCTAAACCCCTTAATGAATTTTGTATTCTCCTATTGAATTTATACTTTAATTCTTTCTATCTTACTTGATTGCCAAATCACCTGCAAATCAAAGACTAGTTACAAAATATATTTATTCTAAAATCCTAAGAGAAACTATATTTTGTTTTGTAATCTTGTATTTATATTAATTATCAAATCGTTTTGACTTAAAATCATTATTAGATTTACACATATGTAAAATCTTTTTTTGAGTCGATCTAACATTTCATTCTAAGTATTAAGACAACTAGAATAATTCTCTCATTAAAAGTCAACTTAAACTCCAGATAATACAAAGAGATAATATAATAAAATCTCAAGTACATTTGTATGATTGCACTGTTACATCAAAGGAACAAAGTGGTTCTTGAACATGCTCATCTCAGGTGTATCTTTGTATTTTAAAAATAATTATACCTACATTTATACTCTTAACGCCTTCGGCCACTTGGATTTATTCTGGTGAGGCATACTTAAAAATACAGAAATCTGATTCTTTGCATTCTCATCATATAAAACTCGGAAATGTTAAATCGAGCATTTACCCATAATATGCACTTTTATGAGATTCGACTAATTCACCAATAATTCAGTTAACACTGAAACCAGAAAAACTTACTTAGATTGCACACGTGCTGGAAGATATATATTCGCGTATGCATCTAGGATATAGTTATTATCTTTACCCTTAAATATATGCTCTACATTAAAATACCTATACATTTTTTTCACATGCTCTTCAAAGTTCTTGAATATCTGTCAGGGCTGTCCTGAAATGTAATGGCAATTTTTATATCTTCAAATAAAAAGCATCTAATAAAATTACGCCAACCAATGTTGAATGCTTTTCACGAATATTCTTGTTCACACGTGGGTTGACAACGTTGTAGCGACAAGGTACACTCATACAAAGAGGTTGTTTAGTTGAAACTGTCCGTAAGAACACCAGAGATTATTGAAGCTGTCAAGAGTCGCGATAACTCAAAGCTTGACACGTTCTGCGTGGTGACATGTATTATCCAAATATCCCACCGCAGTATGAGTAGAATGTTTATCAAGGATCAAAATTTACATCCGTATAAGATTCAAATAATCCTAGAAATAAAATATAATGAATTTACAGGTAGAGTAACTTTCTGTCAACAAATGTTTACTAAATTGGAAGCAGGTGAAAATTTTATTGATACTCTTTGGAAATTCGATGAAGAGCATTTTCACTCAGATGGTTTTGTGAACAAGCAAAATGTTCCTCGCTGGGCTGAAGAAAGCCTTAGTCAACTACACCAGAGACCGTAGCATAGTGATAAATAACAGTGTTATGCGCCGTATCATCACGAGAGGTAAATTGACCGTATATTTCAGGATAACTTTGGTCGTGTGGTTACTGTAATTTACGAACGGTATGTAAACATGATTGAGACTGTTAGAAATGCTAGAAATGTTTATTGAACACAAGTTTACTTATTTTCCACAAGACGGTGCAATACCTCACACAGCAAGAATATCTATGTCCGCTGTGTGAAATGTGTCATCTTCAGGAATGGCGATACTTCTTGGTCTGTGAGGTCTTCTGATATTTCTGTTTGCAATTATTTTATGTGGGGAAACATAAAGATCAAATTGTTTTCTCATCGTACTAGGATTGTTGAGTAAATTAAAGTAAGGATCCATTAGGATATTTATGGACTCTCTGTTGAAATGCTTGACGCTACTATGGGAAACTTGCGTGCGAGTATTCAGGAATATCTGCGCAGAAGAGGCGGTAATCTGTAGGATGTCATCTTCAAGTATAAATTATTTATTTCATATAATCCATAAGTAGAATGCTTTTGTTTTAATAAAAACATGTTTTCTTGAGAAAAAATATTTTATTGATATCTCTTATTGATGTTTTAAAATCTCTCATTCCTGGGTGCCACCCTTTATATTTATGTATAGCGATTAGCATACAACTCATGAAAACGTATTTTAACTACGAAATTGGCTTACAAATATCGATTCCTTTTTTAATAAGTTATACATTTTTAAGCTTTAATTAATGGTGGGACACATTGGCATTTATCATGAGACTATTTGTTTATTTTAAAAAAATTTATTTAACATCGATGTTAAGAGTAGCTCAAATTTTCCATTATTTTCTAAAGCTTCCATACTATCACCTACAATTTTACCCGGGTCTAGTTTAATAATTCATCCAAAATTTGGGATACTAACTCTATAATCTATAAATAGATGATAAGACCCTATTCACATCAATATTCTTAAAATACTCAAATATACACAACACTATATATATTTATGTATATAATATGTTTGTATATATACCATTATTTATATAATATTTGTATATATATTATATAAGTAGTTATGTAACTGCAGTCTGACGTCACGGTGTTCTAAGCCCTTCCCCCAATTGTTGTGGTCGAGAATCTTAGGAGGCCCTGTAAATAACAAGCCTATTTAGTTTTAAAATAATATTTGCCGGTGCGTCGAGAGTGAGACAGAGAATGTTCCTGCCTCTTATTTATAAGATTATCATTGCATCAGTGAAATGGAGCCACCCACAATGATCTTCCCTTCCCACACAAGGGACGGGGCGGGGTAATATGATGATAGTTTAAGGACCACTATAATAAACATTCCCGAGTGATCACAAAGAAAGACTAATTTGAACATTATCTGAATGCCCAGTTTCATGAATGCATGGTAAAACGTATTGGTTGACAATGATCATTAGAAAAATGAATGGGGAAAGCAAAATAGCAGGTCGTTGAAGAGTAGAGACTTAAAATCATTTGGTCAGTGGAGCAGACATACTTTGACAAAAGGGTAAAGATCGAATGGGGCAGAAATTGGAATGGGGATGAGATAAGTATAATACTCATTTCTCCTGAACATTATAAAGGTTATGCTTTAACATGAATCCGGATAAACAATAATTGCTATTATATCAACAAATTAATTAAACTAACAAACACATCTAGTACAAAACTGATTTAGAACGTTTTATTACAGGGCTAATCTCTGATGAGCACCAAACACTATCTGCTCAGTTATAGTATGGTATAGTCGAGGGGACGTGCACCCTGCCCATTTCGTCTCTAGTCTTGGGAACTGAACTACCATTTTAAAATCGAGAACCATATAATATAGGGTTCAGTTAGTGAACATATGTTTGTAAATAGGTTACCTAGAGTTATTTGACTCTGGTAGTAGCCCAGCAGTTCTAGGGAATGTATATGTGATGGATATCACTCTACAAAGATCCAACCTCACGCTTGAATGAGAAAAACAACAAACAATACCTCACGAATTAGAAAGTATAGAAAACGGGGGAGAAAGTAGGGTGGGGATGGGAGAGTAAAACATTACTTTTCGTTTGCGAATATATTTCTTAAAACCAGCATAAAAACGGTGATACATTACTAAAATAACAGTACGTGTGGGAACCAAAGTAGTATTTATTTTGGCGGTCATCAGTGGGAAGCTGTGAGCGTGTGCATGCCTTAATGATCTATGTTCTGTTCATTAATAATATGTAACAAATCGATCAATTATTTAGGGAAATACGATAACAATTAAATAACGATGAGGGAAATTCTAGGTTAGGTAACGGGCAGATATGTTCGCTCTCGGTTAGCTTCGCTTGGCTGAACAGTCGGGGAGCGCCTGGCAAAAGTGACGATACAGCTCCGCTAAGCATCCGTGTGCGGATGATAGCCTAACAGTCTGTTTTAGAGCGTATCTTTTACACTTACAAGTATGGAGTAAAACCAGTATCGCTAAAAAATTATTTAATCGTGGCAAGTATGCGATAAAACCAGTGTTATTAAGATGATTATTGAATATCACATCTATAAAATAGCTTCTCATTAATCTATATAATATACTAAGAATAAACCACTGCTCTAGCACACTAAAGTGTTAGATACAGTATGTAATATATTGCATTTATTTTAAGGTAAAACATTAATTTTCTCAAGATATTCAATATGAATTTAAATATCGAGTGCACGTCTTAAGATTATTGAGGAGGGGAACACAAAAATATAAAATAAATTCTTTTTATTCTAAGATTAAAATTCGAACCTTACACAAGCGAACAGTTGGAGTTCAACCTTAAGGGTGATCAATGTTGTAAAACGATCACGTAATTTGAACCAAAATATTATTATCTATAAAAAAATAATAATAATGAATTGAATTATTCACAAATCCCATCGTAACACTCTAAATATCCTCGTGTGTTTAGTATTAAATGAACTATGTCACAAATCCATATTGCACGCAGCTATGTGCTAAACAAGGTTGGAAGGAGTATCAAGAGAGGGGGTGGGTGGTGGTAACCGAGGTGTTATTGGTTATATAATGACACTTTCTCATCTGGGGAGAGTGCAAGCTAAATCCTGAACTACTAAAAATCATACTTTTCGGACAAAGGGCTAAAACATGACCATCATATAAAAACCAAGAATTACCCACATCAATACTTCATTCGCTTATAAATTAATTATAGCTAACTATAGCTATGGTGCCGCGAACTTAAAAGCGACCAAGCTTACAGATATTACGATAAGATGAGCATGTGTTCTTAACTCAATACAAGAGTTATATATTCAGTAAGGTTGCAGAATACTGGTTGTGTTAGCTGGTGAGTTATTCCTACCGATTCGTTTTTCATCCATTCAAAATTCACAACTAAAGTAAATTCACGTGCTATATATAAAAGCATTTCTGAGCAGTAGAAAACTCCCATAATTAGTTCTGAAGGCACGTGCTCTTAGCTTCTTGAATTACTCTAAAAAAACGTAGCTTATCTTTATAAAATGTATACATAGTTTTGTGATAAAAAGTGGGCTAAATTGACTGAAAATTTAGTCATATATTCTTAATTTTAGGCATGTGGTTGTTAGCCTCTACAATAAAAAGTACAGTTCTTTTAAAAATATAATGAAATTGGACATGTCTTACTGAACGGTTCAGACTCTAATGTTAACAATCATTGAAAACACCAAAAATAGTCGTTAAACGTTGAATTCAATAAAAAATATAGACATGCAATTTTTATAAAAATCTAGTTTTATCGATTTATAGGTTATGTTTGGTTGACCGAATGTACAAGAACATGGATTGGTCTCGAGATTTCTCATGTCTCCTTGAAAAACTTCGAATATACAAATAAAAATAATGTTAATCATTACGGGTAGTTATCAAAGAGGAAATTCAATACATAAAATGTGCCCCAAACTGTGAAAATATAATGTTGGTTTCTGGAAGAGATGTGAATGTAGACATGACTGTACCGTGCATTGAACAGAAAGTAAGTTTGACGTATCTTCGATGGTGATAACAGATTAGAGATTACAATTATCTTCAAACAATGTATAAATGTTCCAAAACTGTCCATCTAGCTCTGAGCAGATTTAAAACTGATGATAGCTCGTATCATAAATCACAATGACGTTTGTTCTAAGGGAAGGACTTCTAACTCTATGACGAATATCTTCAAGGTTCGTTAGATTCTCTAAACGAGCTCTAGAATTATTTGCTTGAAGGTTTTCTAGGTAATCCTATCCTAGGAGGATTATACGCTGATGAGATTAAGAAAATCTCTCACTGATAATTTTATTTTATGGAGAATATTATCAAATAGATAGTGTTTGACTCTTCAGACCATTCAAGTATTGATGGATTGATTGCATAACAAATCTTTAGTAAATATTATATTATATTTTATTCACTTTTTTACGTTATTCCTCTGATTGATTATTTAGTACGAGTATATTTTCATTATTCGTTCTGTTAGGATGTTATGCCAGCCTGATAACACTGCGGGGGGAGGGGGAGAGGAAGCTCTATTTCACATGGCTACACTTATTAAGAAGAGGTGGAAAACTTTCTCTGTTTCATTCAGGGAGTTGGCAAATTTCCTTTGACGCGAAAATGTATCTGGTATATATCGAAATTCATTCATCAGCTCCCCTCCTACATTTCTATAATACAAAAATAGACTACAGAAAATTTACTAGTTATATGTGTGCACAAGATTTAAAAAAAAAATTGAGCTATGTATATTGAGTTGAATTTTTTTATCAAGAGTACATTTTCTTCAAGAATATTGCTGTATCAATTAATTTAACGTACATGAATATTATATTTATAAATAACTAAACTTAACTAGTGTTTTAATGAAATTACTAGTTCTTACTCTACGATAAATAACTTTCCCATATATATTTACAGAATAAACCTTTAGTCCAAACATAAAGTAAAATTATATATAAAAAGAAAACATATTAAGATTCCAATAATATCTACATTTTAAAACAGATTTAATAATTTTAAATATTACCATAAAATATATAATTTAAATAATCCTAAGAAAGTCTATAAGTTTTAAAATTTTAATTCAATAAAAACAATATAATTTATACGTCCAAACATGATCAGTAAGGTTTAAATTAGGATAGTATAATGAGTTCAAATATCCTATCAAACTTATAAAAATGAAATCATGGCTGTGTGTTTGTATCTTTGTTGCTCAATCCCATCCAAACTCTTCTACCAATTGTGATGAAAATTAGCTTAAATATTTATCGTAGTTTTGTTTAACATCTAGGCTATATTTTTCTAATAAAATTTATGTGTCTGATATTTTCTTCCTTAGACCACGTGATCAATCTGTGTATTCTCTTATTAAACATTTAGAAATCATTCACCAAATCCAAACAGAATACATTTTAATCTATAATCCAAAGAGAAACTATATATTAAGTTGATTATTTTGTATCCATATAAGTAGGTAAATCAATATAGGAAATCCTATAGGTTTTTTTGGATCTAAAACTTAGATAATAATATGATAACACATTTATTTCAACAAAGTTACATTCAACAAAAGTTGTAGAGAAAATGAGAGTTCTGGGCCACTTTCCTCTCACAATATTAACAATAATTCCCAAACAACATTGGGATTAAGTTAATTAATCATCCCCGCAACCAGCTTTCCATCAGAGTAGTCACTAGGGGCCAGTTGACGCTTTCATTAGATATATTGGAGCTGGCGCTATCTATCCCCGAGTGATCAGTAAGAAGGAAGCTTAGAGGAGTGTTGGTTGGTAGCGTGAGACATGTCACGTCTAATATATAGAAGGCCGTGGTTGGTTAAGACTTCCAAATTGTTGGTTTCATTGTACAAAACCTGGTAAGATATTCATGCATCTTCGGAAACACCTATTACGTGTAAGAAATTTTGTGCATTCGCATATTCATGAGAACTCTGCGCTGGAATATATAAAATGGGCCTTGGCGGTATTTTTAGTTCTATCACTAGCTGATAAATTAATCAATTCTAGTTTGAACATTACGAACTTAGCCTGGCTTTTGATCAATTTATTTTTATTTTCATAATATATCTTTATATATATAAAATCTAAGTATATATATACTTATATTATTAAGATTTATATTCCATAACACTTGTAGCAGATAGAAACTTAGGTTTTCGTGATTGGGTGTATACACAGACACAACAAAATATGTACTGTATTGGTATGATGTAATTTATGCTTGTATATACACACATGTTAATTATTGACTAGGTCGTGGGTTACATCATTTGTGAAACTGCCTAAGGTCCTCTCTTCATGTTCAATTCATGATGATAACCACTGCCATTTAGAGTGGATGACTGCCTTACCCGTCATCCGAAATGGCGACGGAGGGTGGACATTTGTCCAGACATGCTCCACACGACGAGCTCACGGATATAGGTGGGATTGCTACACGCATGTTTGACAGTCAGGCTTCCTTGTGCTGGGTACGGGTGTACGACTAAGTTCGTGCCAACTGGGGATTGAAGGCCGAGGACTGGTATGTTTAAGGAGGTGTCTCTCAAGCCGAGGTATAAATATATGTTCGGGGGCGAATATGGACAATAATCAACTGCTTCTGATGTATTCCCATGATACAATGAAACGTGCATCCACCATCCCTGAATTAATATTATCCTTTTATAAATATGTAAATGTCTTTTCTTTTGAAAGGAATATGATTGTGTATCTTTGAAATATGACAGGATCATGTATGCCCATTGGCAGCCATTATGCTTAGCTAACTTTTCCAAAGATTCGTTTGGGAAGTAAATATTGCAATCTCCATCTCATTCAATAGGAATAATAGGTTTTGTCATTAAATGCTAACAGAATACCCGGCTGTTTATATTCAGGTTCAAATAACGGGGTGTAGGGACCGGTGATGTGTTCTCTGGGTTACCGTCATGGCCAACCAATAAGTCATTTTACTTGAACTTTTGTGATCAGGCGGGTATTGGGTCCCGAAGTGATCAAGAGCGAGTGATACCTTGAGCAGTGTCCAGAGTAGCGAGCTGATCTCCAGACCGAGACCCGAGACGAGCCCGAGCCAAGCCCTGAACTGAGCCCTGAGATGAGCCCCGATCCGAGCACCAAACTGAGCCCTGAGCTGAGCCCTGAGATAAGCCCCAAGCTGAACCCCGAGCTGAGCCCACAGCTGAGCCCCGAGCTGAGCCCCGATCCGAGCACCAAGCCCAGCCCTGAGCTGAGCACCAAGCCAAGCCCTGAGCTGAGCCCTGAACTGAGCCCCGAGCCGAGCCCTGAGCTGAGCCCCAAGCTGAGCCCTGAGCTTAGCACCGAGTCGAGCCCTGAGTCGAGCCATGAGCTGAGCCTAGAGCTGAGCCCAAAGCCATTCCCTGAGCTAAGCCCTGAGCTGAGTCCCGAGCCGAGCACCGAGCCGAGCCCCGAACTGAGCCCTGAGCTAAGCCCTGAGCTGAG
>CABEEJ010004139.1:11026-37725 GCA_901482245.1 Timema douglasi
GAGCCGAGCCCCGAGCTGAGCCCTGATCTGAGCCCTGAGCTGAGCCCCGAGCCGAGCCCCTTGCAAATTTAAATTATTGTTCATTTCTATTTAACCTTCAGTCACACGCTCTTCAAATAATGGCTGAGCAGTTTAGTGTTGTAAATTTTACTACACCTTCAGGTTTTGTTTGAAATTAGTTTTTCATAATTGACATATTAAATATTAACTCGAAACTCGTTTTATAATAGGCTGAGGGAAATATGCAAACATTAATTTAATCTTTAAAAATTAAAACAACATTTACAGTTATATGTTTACTCGCTTGTTGTAAATTGTGAAACGATGGTAATACTCTTTCTTAGAATTTTGTTGCACACCTAGAATAAGTTTTAAACTGCCTCTGGGAGAGAGTGGTGAACAAAGAATAGATAGACTGTCATCCAAGGTAGAGTTTTAAACTGCCTCTAGGGAGAGAGTGGTGAACAAAGAATAGATAGACTGTCATCCAAGGTAGAGTTTTAAACTGCCTCTAGGGAGAGAGTGGTGAACAAAGAATAGATAGACTGTCATCCAAGGTAGAGTTTTAAACTGCCTCTAGGGAGAGAGTGGTGAACAAAGAATAGATAGACTGTCATCCAAGGTAGAGTTTTAAACTGCCTCTAGGGAGAGACGGTGAACAAAGAATAGACTGTCATCCAAGGTAGATTTAAAATACGTCCGAACTAGCTTCAATGGCGTGGTGAGTAGTGATCTATCGCGACAATTTTGTGTTAGACTGGAGTGCTCAAGACGGAGAGATTGGGGTTCAAATCCCGTGGAGGTCTATTGAGAGTGGCTTTTCCTAAATGGTTTCCCACTTTCCTTTCATGCTAATGTGGTTAGATTACCTCTAGAATGCTTCCTTTTTCCTTTCTACCCTGTAAGATTTATTATCACCTACTTTATTAATTATATATATAAACTCTGTTTAGAAACATTAAAGAGGTATTGCAGATTGGTAAAAGCGTCACCGGTTGTTAAGAAACGTATAAATATTATATTATTGCGAGTCTGTCCTGCACACTTATGGTTTTTCTTAAACTTTTTTTTTTTGCCCTTTCAGCCTAATCAAAATAAATATGTGTTTAATCACTTGGTAACATTCGAGTTATGTTTTTGTATTGGACACCAGTTATTTGAAGTTTAGGTTAGTCGAGAAACTATTTCCACTATATTCCACTCGATCTAAGTACATTTACCACCATCGTTTGTCTTGTCTTTTATCTTTCCTTGCTGCAAGGTGTGGATAAATAATGCCGTGGCAGCAAATTTTAATTTTTACCTGTTCATTGTGTGTGTCATCAACCGACGCATATAACTTTATGTATCAATCTATGGCTCTCAGGAGTATTGGGGCTTGGCTTGAGACTCGGATCACAAGTCTGGACGCAGCCTTACAGCAGACGACAATATGTTATGGTAGATTGAAGAACCGTTTATTTATGTCTTCACAGATAATTGAAAGTAGAAGTTAAACTTAATTCAATTGAAGCAGCCTTGCGGTATCAGATACTATCGAAGACAAGATATTCTACTTTTATTAACGTCTATATTTGTGGAAAAACATTTTTGTTTTGTTTCCTAAAGTAATCGCTATGCTTGAAATAACTTCATAAAATTAAACAAGGAGCACTTTGGTGTTGTTTTCCACACTAATGTGTTTTTCATTTTATTTTTCTAATTTGTAAACATATTTTAAAATGTATTGTTATTGTTGAATTAAATCACGATATGTTGTTAAGCAGATTCACTGTAGCACTCAGGGAAGATTGTTTCAAATGAGAGTAAAGAGTTTTGAAATATGGAGCAACTACCTCTTCAGGTGACATATCTAATCTCTGAGGACCGGTTGAGTTCTTCTTGTTCATTTTCGTGGTCGCCACTGCTACTCAAAACACAAACAGGGGAGGAGTAGGCGGGTCTCGCGTGGAATGAAATGAGATAGACTTTGGACAGAGATGATCCCACGCATAGAGAGGAAGCATGCGCACAGGTTCTTGGGAAAAGAAAACTTTTTAACTTCTAGAGACGTCGATGTATGAGTTTGCCTGTAATACAATGGAGAATTTCAACCTTATTTTAAAATGTTAATATATATTATTTATGACCTTTTTAAAACATTTTAATCCAGTCAAAGCTGTTTGGGTTTAGATTAATCTTTATTGACTATTGTTATAGTCATTCTTGGACTAGGTTAGTGGAACATAGTTTTGAATTATTCTGGGATAAATTTTAAAAGATAAAATTTTCGACTTCATATAGCCATCTAAAAAACTTTCAGTACGAAATATGCGTTCATCTTCAATAAAAATTACTATGTATTATATGGTAAACTGAATTAAAATATTTCTAAAATGAGCTAGACATCATATGTGTATTCTTATTTAGTGAAATTCGATATTTTGACTGTAAAGAAGAAACTAATCTTCAACCAATATCCTAGAGGAAAGCACCATGGACATCGTAGTTTATACTGGTGAGATCCGACAAATTTGTTTTTTATATATAATTCTATCATACTAATCCTATATCAGAAACTCTTACAACGTTTAGAAGGAAAATTTACTTAATTTATTATACATTTTAATAATCTCCAGACAATCCATATTTTACTTAAAGAGCTCAACTCACTTAATAGACATTGTAAATAATCTTACACTAATCAAACAATAAAGATCCCAGTGCACACCTATTAGTCTAGAGTTTGTTTCAAGAGTCATCGCGCCACCGTCAGAGTTAGACGAGGATAAGGTATTTTATAATGTCCTTTAAGTGTACGCCCAAGGAATGACACCCACCAAATAATATGGTTTAAACTCAGAAAAACACAGATTTTTATATGTATTATATCATACTCTATATAGGTAGCTTTAAGATTCATCTTCCTTTGGCGGTTCGTCAAATAATTTATTAGAGTATAGAATATAATATAAAAAACTCAATTGCGTCAGCCCGCAATCGAGCAATACCGACCGAGCGGTTGCCGTTTGTTAGTAAAGATGCCAACCTCTGCTGATACATGGTGTCCTGTTGTCAGCACAACGAGCCCTCCAATAGCTAGTCTCAATTTTCTAGACCGGAGCCGCTAATTCCCCATTCGAGTACCTCCTCATTTGTCCTCACCATATTGAGTTGACTCTGTTCCAGACCCACTGCCTCACAAAAATTCTAGAAGCGTTGGGAATTGAACCCTGGACTGTAACATTATTTGTCAACATACCATGTATTTCCCTATATTAATTTAATTTTTGTAAATAGCTTACAATTTATTCTCGTTTGAAATTATGCAATTCAAAGTTCGGCTGCAGCTTAACACGCTGCATTGCTGTTTTGACATATAATACTGTTTACATCCATTCAATAAAATAAAAGGACGGAAGTAACAGCGTATAACTATGTGTAAATAATTTAAATAAGGAATTTTGACCTAAAGAAGAACACTTACCTTTTATTTAATGTATTAAGTATCTTTCTAGGAAGTTTGTTGATTCTTCTATTATTTATTTTCAATGTCTCGGCCATGATTTATTTCAAGTCATGCGCAGATCTGTCAAACAAGTGAGTGGCGGGTCTCGCAATTGTAAAAGAACTAAGAAAAGAAAAAGACGTGATGTAAATACCTCAAAACTAGCGCGCATTTCAATTCTGACAGATGAAATTAAACATTCAATTCTTTTAAGAAACATTGTTCATATTCATTGACATATATTCCAATCCTTACATTAAATTTGAATTTTATTTTATATTCATCTCTAGTCTATAGCAAACATTTTATCTTTTGTTTGAATATATTAGTTTTCTCTTTGGACTTGGAAGGAAATAGAACGTTTTTAATTTGATTCTTGGAACACTTTCTGAAGAAGATTAGGGTCTTCTTCCTTGGTGTCATTTTTAACATGGAGCAAAATCTGTGTGGATCCTAAATAAATTTATATTTAAAGTGGAACAATGGCTTGAAATTAAAGTGCAACTACACAAATGGAAAGTTAAATGTATGTTCAAGAACTAGAGATGGTTTATTCCGTTAAATTGTGGATGAGTTAGAATTAATAAAAGGAAACAAATTCAGAAATTCGTGCTGTTTCAACATGGATGAATTCGTTGGTGAGATCAAGCCAAATCTTCAACTTTAAATTTATATTTTATCTTTTATTAAAAAAAATTCAGAAAAGACTAAATATATTCATATTCTTTATCTATTCCAGGGAATTTATTTTATTTTATTTTATGTCTAAATATTAGTTCTATTGATATTTTTTCCCTTTTTACTCAACAATACCTTATTTTGTCTTACTCAAAACTATAATTATATATTATATAAGTTCATCTTATACTTCCTTTCTTATACTCTAGTATTATATGATATAAACTCCTAAATTCAACCATGTTCGGAGATTGTTATTTTAAGTGATATATTCTGTTTAGGAATATCGGTATTACCATTATTTTGTTGTTGTCAAATTAGAATTAGAATTGTTCGGAATTCCATAGGTAGGATTGGAATGTTGTAAAAAAGGAAAAAATAATAAACTCACAAAGTTTCCAATAAGTGACTATTTTTATATATTTTTATTGTAGTCTATATTAGTTCATTTTATCTCAACATTACGCTTTATTTAAATTGTTCATGTTTTATTTTAAGTATTCCCCAGTGATCTCGAGTATAAAGAGTCATCCTGATTCCATCAAAGTTAGCCGAGGTAAAGGTTTTTTATAATAATACTAATAATAATATTAATAATAATAATTATTATTATTATTTTCTCCTAGATCCTAAGAGTGGCGCCCAACAAACACACAATTTTATTCATCTTGACGTTAACTTTCATTATGTAAACATATTTGGAAGAAACATAAGTTATACTATAAGTATATTAAAAGGATATTTTTTCTTCTTTTTCAAAGTGGACCTGTGCTTCTTTTTCCAGAAACTCTGACCATTTGACCACCAAAGCTGTCATAAATAATTTTAATAACGTAATTACCAATGAGCAAAAATAGTGAAGTTTCCTTTTGCGTTGTTAGACAGCTTTGATAATATCGCCTAGTATTGGCCGACGAGCGGATGCGATCATGTTTTATAATTGAAATAACTAAGCTCTCTTAATATTTTGGGAATATGTTTCACAACTAAGTTATTTTTCAGCAGACATAACTAAATAAAAAAATAACAGAAAATTAATTTTCTCACGTTCATTCAACTTTATTCAAAACCCGTGTGGATTTATGTCTCAAAAATTCAAAATCTAGTGGAACTTTACATTATTTGTTGATAAAACTGGGTAAATATCGCAAATGTTGTCGTGATTTGAGCCCCAATCCCTTGTTACTGAAAATCTCGTCAACTGCAGAAGTGATGGCCTAAATCATTTAGGTTACAAAGGATGAGTTGGTGCAAACATTAAATTATGTGTGCAATACAATACATATTCATATAACACAAAACTTTAGCCTAAGCCTCGTAAAAACTATATCCATTATTTTCTTAAAAGTATGTATCGAACTTGAAGGTTAAGTTTTATTTATTTTATCTTTAAATTATTGTCGAAATGTAAAAAAAAAATCTTTTAGGTCGGGTTCAACCCAAAAATATTATAATTTATTTTATTAAGTCACAATATTTGTGTTACACACGCAAAGGTTAAGAAATAACAGATGATTGTAGGTCAACTTTATAAAAGTTAAGTCAAGATATCATCTGAATCGATAATATCTTTTGGTAGCATGTAATTATAGTGCGTGCAGGTTTCAAACTCACCAACATAATTTGAATCATGACAACTTCCATTCGTCGAATATCATTTTACGTTTTATGGGTGCGATGTATATATTTACAGTTCATTTTTACACTTTTAGTATAATATTATTTATTTTAATTGATTTACAAGAACATTTAAGAGAATAGATTCTTTCTTTTAATAATACTTACGTTTAGTACGTTTCTATTAGACTGAGCTATTAAAATCAAGTTTTTTTTATATTATTAGATCTTACAATAAAACAAATTTATGCTAAATTATTAATAATAAAGTAATATAATTGCCATTANTATATATATATATATATATATTAGAAATTAGTTTGTTATGTACTAGTTAAATAATCCAATCCAAACGTTATAGTTAGAACAATATTATTTTAATCGTCGATTAATTTAATTAAAAATCTCATTCTATATTCAAACCCGAAATAGTTTTTCTTAGCTAATCATATGTCAAACTTTATTAAGATTTATATTTCCATGAATTGTTATTATATGTATTTAATAGAATAACTCTAGTTAATAAATATGTTGTAGGCCTAAAATTTGTGTATACTATTTTAACAATATTTGTCTACGTTTACTATACATCATATCAAGACCGTATCCAGCCAATAAAATGAGAGGGTGTTTGGTGGGTAAATCCCCCCACTTTTTGTAAGTTAGAAAAATTCTAAATGATAAACAGTTCTAGAAGCTCTCTGAATGGTTTTTTTAACTGTAGAATTACCCCCTAGCTGCCAAAGAATTGGAAAATTTATAAATATTAAACACTTTCTGAAGCTATGTGAAGTGTTTTTTTTATGGTAAGAAAACCCCCAAAATGCCGGAGGTTAGGAAAACTTCTAAATATTTAACACCTTTAGAAGCTCTCTGAGGTTCTTTTGATGGTTACAAAGCCCCCTAATTTGTATTTTTATCTTAATTTTAATATGGTTTGAACCATAAATAAAGCCATATATATTTTGTTAATATAATTTCGCGGTGGGTTTGAACCCTCACCCCCACCCCCTTTTGCAATGGCCTTGCAACATATGACATTTATAACCATAATATAAAAATAAATAGTACTTTTTGTTGTGGTGTTTTGTGTTTTGACAAAATATAGGCCTATATAATTATTAAAAAGAAATTACGTTTTGTTTACATAAACCAGAGATAAATAAAGTAACCAACAATAGATAAGTACTCTATTCAAATAATGCAAACATTATTAAATATTTAAATGCATTCAAGGATTAATCAAATCTTGTATAACTGACCTCATTCTATCAAAATAAAACATATCAAACTTTATTTTTCAGAGAATATGAAACTATCGTCGATAATAACATAATTGGCGAGCCGGGTCCGTATTCCTCATGCCATTGAGCCATAAATACAATGAGTTGTAAAATATTGACCTACTTTGGTAAGGATACTAAGAAATCTGGCCAAAATAATCCTAAAAACAACTCGAGTAAAAGGGTTTTGTTTGGTATTAGTCAATCTTTAACTCACCCAAACAATTTAGAACATAAAAATTACACAAAATATTTATTTTTACACTTCTCAAATATTTTAATTAAACTTAATATTATGATTTAAGTTTTGTGTTTTATTCAAATTATTTAATTTTAAGGGCACAATATTCTCATATTTGATGAACTCGTATATATAAGCGTGTCTTCTTGTTAAGTCAACAACCCAAAGGATGGTTTAGTGTGATTTCCTCTCATCTGGAGCTGGATCCCTTCAACTGGTTACTGCTGCCTGCGCCATCTGGTAGAGATCTCAGAATTTCTATGAGCGACAGTGAAGGGAATCTACACATATCTTACAGCGTTCCTTTATACGCCACAATCGACATGAGACTGATGGATTTACTAACCCTACGAATAATGTTGTGCCAAGGAAATGTATCGTTCAAGAAAAATCAGTAGACTTCAGTTGGGCCTGAACCCACGAACATCGTGTCTTGAGGTGAGCACTTTACCCAGAGACCACCAAGGTCACCTGAATATATATCATTTGTTTATTATTTTATGAGTGTTCTGTTGCCTAGTATATTGAAACATAGTAAAATTGTTACAGTCTTATGAACAATTCAAAACTTATGTAAGTAGCTACCATATATTAAATAAAACTAGGTGGGGAACCTTACATAGATTAGTTTTGTGGGTATATTAAAATAGTAACAATGTATTTATCAAATATATATTTTTAATTGGTGTCAAATTGGTGTTCTAAAGCTTTTACTAACACAGGATAATCAATAAATAAACACATTAATAAGTGTTTCTTTATTCTAAAACATAAAGAGATCCTTCTATATGAACGCCTCATTAAAATTTTCTGTTTAAATCTTTTGAGACTGTATTAAGAGCTTTCATATTTGTTCCAATATTTTCCTAAGATATACATGGTTTTGTTAAAATCCTAAAAAATAGTATAGAATTAAAACAACATTTCATTTCATAAAAGTAAACATAAAAACAAATAAATGCAAAGTTAGTAATTTTCTGTTACAAATTACATGTAGAGGATCCCATCAATATTATATGCACCAGTGTTAGAGGCCAAAGGACGTTACCTGGTGTAATGAAAAAAATAATATATATAAATATATATATATATATAAAACCTTTATCAGGAAAAATATATTAATATTTTTACCTCGGTTCATTCAGACAGTGAAAGAGAGATATGTGTATTCTTTTTATCTATATACTTGTGGAAAAGGGGAAAAATAATAATCAAAAGGAAAAATACATTTACCTCGGCTATCAACTCAGTGGCACGACGACTCTCAAACTCGGGACCACTGGGTAAACTTAAAACTAAAAAACCTGAACAATTTAGATTTAAAAAATGGATTGTTGAAGAAAAATATAATTTAGGCTACGAATAAAAAAAATGTATAGAATAACAATTGTTGGCACTTTTGTGGATTTATTGTTGTTTCCCTTTTACCACATCCAAATCCTACCTATGGAATTCCGGTTAGTTATAATTCTAAATTAACAAAGTATAGCACAGTATTGTTGAAACCAAAAGAAGAGAAAAAAATATTTATACAATCAATAAAATTAATAATTAGACATAAAATATAATGTTAATTAATTCTTTGCATTAGTCTGTCTTTCTGGAAGTAAATAAGTTCTGATTTATATAGGAGAGTGAAAAGAAATGATTGCAATAATCGAAAGTTGAAGAATTGTGTTGACCTCACCCATGAATAATTAGTTCATATTGAAACACCATCTTCATAAATTTGTTTCACTTCAAATTCTTCCACAATTTAAATGAGCATAAATATTGTAGTGCTTGCACACACACTTAGCTTCCCTTTTTTGCTACTTTCACCTTAATCCACCACCTTTGAATCACTATAAAATAACTTGAATTGGGAGCACTAACGATTTGGCTCCATGTTGGACCATCAACCAGGAATAAGACCTCTCTACTATTCAAAAACCTTCCAATCTTCTAAATTAAAAAAAATAATGTTCTATTCTTACTTCCAAGTCCAAAGAGAAAGCTAATATATAACGAAAATAAATTGTTGGCTATAGACTAGGGAGAAAATCAAAATGAAATGTAGGTTCAATATAAATATTTAAATATAGCCAATTGAATGTGAATAATGTTTTATAAAGAACTAAATGTTTATTTCTTTCTGTCAAAAATTGAACAGCCCACTTAATTTTTCTTACTCCCTTCTTCTTTTTTCAAATCATGAGGTCCTCTACTCACTTGTTTGATAGCACTGCGCATGCGTTAAAACAAACATGGTCGACATTCAAAATAAATACAAGAGTCAAACACACTTCTTAAAAGGAAAATTAATATGTTTAATAAAAGGTAAGTGTTCTTCCTTAAATCAAAATTCCTTATTTAAATTATTTAAAACAATGTTTTACGTTGTTCCTTCCGTCCTTTTATTTAATTTAATAGATGTAAACAGTATCATTAGTCAGGCCGGCAACCAGCTGGCGAGCTTCGAAGATTTCACGCGAAAATAAATTGGAAATTGTTCACAAAAAGTAGAAAAAATAGGGAAATACAAGTAGGGTGGCAAATAACATCACACAGGTTTTACGTCCTCGAGAACAATAGTACCCCTGTGGTTACACTAATAGCTTAGTGCGTACGAAACATTAATTTTAAAAATATATAAATTATTTAATGATAGAAAATGAAAAAAATTAGGGCCAGATTTAGGACAAGCCATAAAATAACCGGATATAAGGTAATTTCATTTGTGAGTGCCAGTTTTATTTTATATGTTCGAGTAGATATTAGAATAGGTATAGAATACAATTTGATCCAATAAATTTGGGGGCATAAAGATGAAGATGAAATTATATCTGTAGGCTCGCGTACAGAAATAGTTGACTATAATATTGCTTCTGTAGCTGGTAGAACAAACGCCCCCCCCCCCCAACATTAGTTATTCAAGATAACCCGTTGAAAGTTGGATATTTTGGGAGGAGGTGTGTTAATTAATAAGCTATTTATGTGAAACTAACGATCCCAAGGGTTTTAAAATCTTTATACCTCATTTAATATTATTCATTAAAGATCCCGGTAAATTATATAAAATATTCTGGTTCAAATGTAGAGGGTTGTATACAGCAGACATAAAATTATCTCCGCATTTTGTTTGTAGATGATATTTAATATTGGTGTATTTAATCCAAACTTAGAAGATTTAGTAAAAATATCACTATCCTATATATATTCCTTGAAATGTGTTTTCAAAGTTATTGTTGTAAATTCACCTGTATTATTACAATCATTGCTACACGATCTAATCTGCTGGTGAATACCGTGTCGGAAATAGTGTGCATGAATCCTGATTGTGTTTAGCATGTAGCCTGCATGGGGATAATCGGAAATGTGAGTGGGAATACACCAGTTAAGTAGACATCTATGGATTCAGAAATTTAGTATAACACTCTTTACCACGAATTATAAAAGTACTGTATTAATAATGTTCATTATCAATGTAAATTGGGTCTATTAAGATAAGAACCTATATACAAAAGTTAAAGATACCCGTTTTTATCTGTTAATATTTAGTCCTTAGTGAATACTTTAACGCTAGACTTTCAAAAAGGAAATGCATGGGTTTTATTCCCGTGTCCAGGCGTTATTTTTCAATTGAAAGAATATATAATACTAGTTTTCATGTAAAACAATCACCAGATAGAGACATATATATTTTACAAATTCTTAAAGAAATTTTATAATAATATTAAAAAAATCAAAAAACAGTTATCAGTAATATCATATATTACTGATAACTGATTTTTGAAACATATAGTATTTTTAGTTTATAATTTATAAAATACTACTATTTTTTTTAAGATTACTAAAATACGAGATTATTAATATTCTATAGTAGCTATCAAATACCAATGTTAAACCAAATCGTTGGGGCCATTTTTAATATATTAAAAATTTGTTAGAAATCAATTAATGATTAAAGGAAGGTAAAAAGTCTACTATTCTATTTTACATGTCATAAATTCCTCAGATATATATTAAAAACAAAATAGTTAAAGCAGTTTTCAAAATATCTAAAACTTTCAATCATCTTAAATGAGTAACCTACCCTTAGTATTATTAAGGACTAGAAATAAAATAAAATAATCTCAATGAATCTATAAAATTAATATCAAGTTTGAGCTTAATGCACTAAACCGTTTTGAATCCAAGCCCAGGGATGTATAGAAAAACAGACATGGTCAGAGATCAAATTGTAAACTCAAATTTTGGTTTCTAGATCACAAAGAGTAAAGATTCAACATGCTCAGGTTAAAAATGTTAATGATTACATTACTCCTCCTCACTACAATGAGAAAGTAAATAGCTAAGCCACTTCACAGAAGTTCCTCCGATCACCTTGTTACAATGTGGGGTGCACGCTGTGTTTATTTATTGACATTTTAGTTTCTTTCATTTTAGTATTATTTTTAGAAGAGAAATTGCGCTGTTCTGATTTCTAGTTGGTGGTGCTTTCCTGAGAGCTGAGTGGTTAGCAACAATCAACCCCCATCTCACAATAAGAAGAGTACTCGTGGTCATGCTGTCCAGGAGTATGGACGTGAAACAGTCGATACAGCTTGGTATTATAAGTCAATATATAGGTAGTAAGTAGTCGAGAAGCGAGGTTGCCTAAGGCGCTGAATATGGGTATAAGTTAAACAAAAACATATGATTGTGGTGCACATCTTCAGGTACCCCTTACAAAGCTCCATGGACATAAAGTAGCTCTGTTAACACACAAATATGCAGTTATATTTTATTTACATGAATATTTCCTTTTCTACACCGGAGTTTAAGCTGACTATTAATGGGAGAGGTGTATATTTTTCTGAATATCTATCTAGGTGAATGGAAGATCAAAATTAATCAAATAAAGATGTGAATCGTTGATTATGTGTAAGTTTTTTTAATCAAAGAAACACGATTTACCTACTAGTGTTAATACAAAATGACAAACCCAACTAAAATATGATTTATCTTTGGGTAGGATTAAAATATGTTTTGTAAATATTATTTGTATTTGTGGTTGATTTAGTGTTCAAGCTAGACTGAGAAAAGCTTAGTTCTACATTCGATAGAGGAATATAACCAATAAACGAGTGGCCTAAGCTGAATTTGAACAGTAAAAACATAACCTACGTCTGTCCTGATGGTATAAGTAACACATGAGTGAAAATACTGTCTAGGTTGTTTCAGTGGTTTTCCAGTTTATCACAAAGAAAGAAACGAACCATCAAACAAACAAATCTGTTTATACAAGTGAAAGAGAGAGATGAACTATAAAACTAGTGCTAGTTCCAGATATGACATATCACAGATATCTAGTGCTAGTTCCAGATATGACATATCACAGATATCTAGTTCTAGTTCCAGATATGACATATCACAGATATCTAGTTCTAGTTCCATATATGACATATCACAGATATCTAGTGGTAGTTCCAGATATGACATATCACAGATATCTAGTGGTAGTTCCAGATAATATGACATATCACAGATATCTAGTGCTAGTGTAAGTGTTGCTTATCGACAGTCCAGGCATATAGTATAAAGGTTTTTAATAACGAAATCATTAATACTGTACCTATAGGTACCTATAAGTTTATCTAATAAATTGAACTAAAAACAACTATTATGAATATCAAAGTATTTAAATAACTAACTTTCCATGAATAATAAATCGTCGACTGAATGGTAGCAAGGTTTTATTATAATTTGTGCTTAACATATTGTATTCAATTATTTAATCTAAATATGATTGTGTTTTTTCAATTAGTTTAGTAGCCACTTGTGAAAAATTGTTTTAAATCTACTACCAACCAGATAGGTAATGCCGGTGTTTAAACATTGCCACGATTTTTTTTAATATTTAAATAAAGTGTTCTTTTAGTAATAAGATACTTTTAAAGCAAATAAGAAAACAATATTAGCAATCTTGATAATTTAAACAGTTGTATACTTCTTGATCATATAAGTATAGCAAAAATGATTATATTATGTATGCTGGCAGCTTATTTGAGGACCTATTTTCTACTTGTTCCTTGTCTTAGATCTTGAAGTAATCTCTTAAACTTTCTGGTAGATGCATCGCTCACGTTTGGATCTGAATAAAATACATTTTTTGAACTACATCTCTTTTATGATAGTACAATAAACCTGATGGGCTAGAAAGGCATTAGAGTGAAGTTTCTTTTTTCCAATAAAAAGTTAATCAACGTAATAAAGAAAATGAGAATGCTCTTCCGTTGTTGCTAATAAGTTAACAGTTGTCTTAAAAGTAATGATACAGTTCAAGATGGCACGCACTAATGAGTGGTTCATATGTTACCCATGAACGCAGTTGGGGGTAGCCAACAGGTCGCTATGATACCAGAGGGCGTGTGAAAAATGAATGCTAAGAAATCAGTATTGAATTTATTACATTTAGGTAGATATACACGAATGTCTGAGGATTATACAGGCCATGCTACCCCTACACCAACTGGTGTATAATTTCAGGTACATTC
Source organism: Timema douglasi (assembly GCA_901482245.1). Taxonomy (NCBI): domain Eukaryota; kingdom Metazoa; phylum Arthropoda; class Insecta; order Phasmatodea; family Timematidae; genus Timema; species Timema douglasi. Next base: position 24,851 of record CABEEJ010004139.1, read on the forward strand.
ATCATTGTTTGAATATAAATAAATATTCAAATACTCACTGATATATTATTTTACGTTGGAAAAAGTGCTTACTAGAATTACTCCTTTTACTTTATTCTCCTTAACTCATCTATGCATCTAATTTCAACCAAAATATATAATCTTAGTCCGATTCTACTACATTAATTTAAACTAATAACCATTTTAACCACATCGTTGTGAATACTGACTAAGTATCAAAATCATCTAGTCTCGTTTTCTGGCGATTGGAGGGTATTAGTTTGCACCCTCACTGCTCATGTTAGTGCAATCATAAACAGATTGACCACAAACTGCTCCCAGGACGCAGGCGCGTCACACTGTTTCATGTGAAAATAATGATGGTGGTGATTCATATCTGGCCAACTACGACCCACATCAATGGTGGTCTCTCGAGCAAAGTCAGACCTCCTGTCCCCTGAGCTCGGGTTAATGCAAGTGAAGGGATAACTAAACTGAACTGTGGTAACTGCGGATCATATGAAGATATTGTGCTGTGTTCCGGGGGGCATTGTGGCCCCAATACGAGCGATCGGGCCAAACCTACAGTACGAAGAGAAGTCTTACACTGCATTTAGTATTGCAAAGAACAAGGGGCAGTAATATTTATAAACCCAGGAGTTTAATTGATGACCTTGTACCAAGGGACTCACGTGTGGGTGGCATATGCATGCACTGTGTTGAGTATGGAAATAAGAAAGACACCATTGGCCGAAGAGTTTGACTGGTCAGGAGAAAAATGAAATTTGACATGAGATGATCTGAAACAGGCCAATAAATGTGTTCATCAGTTTCACGTGGCAGTCACCAGAACAAATCAAGACCATGACCACGCACATTATTATTAGGGCAGCACATCTAATTTGTTAGCGTACCACAAAATAGAAGAGGTTCAGAAGGAGGGAAGAAAATGGGGGCGACAGGACCAATTAGCCTATAAATATATTTGTGGTACTAGCTCGGAGGAAAGGCGGCTCATTTTGTTTCCGAAGTTGAATGATGAGACCAATAAAGACAGCTACCCTCTTCCAATGATTGATGCTGTTCTAGACTCATTATTGGGTGCTAGGATATTTAGTTTACTAGACTTTCAGTCAGACTATTGGCAGTTGGACGTAATATCAGCAGATAACCACAAGACAGCCTTCTCTCTTGTTACTGGGTTTTTGTATTTAATGTTCTCCCTCTTGGCCTGTTAACTTTCAAGCACTGACGTAAGTAGTACTGGATGGCTTGCAGATGGAGAGGGCACTGGTATTTTTGGGTGATATGATAACGTTTGCCAGGAAAATTTAATAACATTTACAACAATATCAAACCATTAATAGATCGTTTGCGGGAAGCAGGTTTTAAGGCTAAAGCTAAAAAGTGAAAATGGTTTTACAAAAAATTAAGTTCTTGGGTCGCTTAGTGAGGGATAAAGTCGTATCAATGGACCTGTGAAAAATAAGAGCAGTTTGTGAATGGCCTAATCCTACAAATATATTGAATCTAAGGGTTGTAAAAAGCACTACAAGCTACCACCGTTGATTATTAAAAGATTTTCATCCACTGTGAATACCTTACATAAGCTAACAAATAAGGTTTGGGTGAACAGAGGAATGTTATAAAGTTTTAAGATGCTAAAACAAAGTTTGACAATGGCGCCTCTTCTTGCATACATGGCCCTTTTTTTTCTTGTAGATATTAATGCCAGTGCTAAGTGTATTGGGGGTTCCTAATCGAGGTGCAATATGGCACAGAGCGGGTAGTCACGTATTTCAGCCGGGTGTTAACAGAGCAAGAAAGAAGATACTGGGCAATACGAAGAGAGCTCCTCCTTTTAGACATAATGTATCATGATTTACACGCGTAGCTCAGTAGAACAGGTTTTACAGCGTTGACAGACCACAATCATCGTTTGTTGACGATTTTTCGTGAACCAGAGGAACAAGAAGCTAGGCGGCAGGGAGCAAACAGTTAAAAAGTATTTCAAAACGAGCAATAGGGTGGTAGGATTATGAATAATTTATTTTGGGGTCTTAGAAAATGCTATGTGTTTAGCTTAAAAGTGGTTCTTATGTATGATGCAATGTTTGAATAAGGTTATAATTTTATATTAGTTAGAACCATGGCTACCCTAAGAGAACCTTCTTTGCCACTATTTAAAAAAACTTCGTTTCTCAGATTAGATTGGTCTTGGTCATTAACAGAGGTGATCATTTTAAAACCACAACACTGCCTCACACTTGGAACTTACGAGTGGAGGAGATGGCACGTTAAACACACTTTTATAGTTGATCTCTAGCCAACTCTGCGTCAGATATAACCACGCGAGCAAATGAATGAGTTGAAAGAAACTGAGGACATAGCTAAGTTAATAACTTACCATTTGCTAAAAAAATATTATGAGATGCTAGCTAATGTTTTCAAAAGTTCCTCATGTTGGGTTTACACTGCATTGAACATTAGGAGTTAAAACACTATGGAACAAAAATGTGTTTGTGTCATGGGACAAATTTGTGAGAAAGTAGTTTTGATCATGGAACTTGATAGTTCAAATCGTTACGAAACTTATTTTCTTCCTACTCTATTTATTCATCAAGATGCAGGAAAGTAAAGAGGAAGTAGATTTGTTGATGTAGGAATGGTTGGTTATTCAACAAGAAGAATAAGAACACGATAGAAGTATTTGCGTTCACCCAATGTGAAACAAAAATTACAGGTGAAGATTTTACTATGATAACTTATGATAGTCTATAAGATTGAGGTAAAGGTACAGATACTGTAAATATGTATCCATCTAACTCTACAGTAAGTTTGTAGGTCCACTTCCTTTCCCTCCTGCTCTTGTAACGACATGTTGCAGCTACACAACAAAACAATAACAACACTAACTTCTACAACCAACTAACATCAGATTAGAACATCTAGCCCCAGATTAAAACAACTAACCCCAGATTAGAACAACTAGCCCCAGATTAAAACAACTAACCCCAGATTAAACAAACTAGCCTCAGATTAAAACAACAAACCTCAGATTAAAACAACTAGCCCCAGATTAAAACAACTAACCCCAGATTAAAACAACTAACCCCAGATTAAAACAACTAACCCCAGATTAAACAAACTAGCCTCAGATTAAAACAACTAACCCCAGATTAAACAAACTAGCTCCAGATTAAAACAACTAACCCCAGATTAAACAAACTAGCCTCAGATTAAAAACAACTAACCCCAGATTAAAACAACTAGCCCCAAATTAAAACAACTAGCCCCAGATTAAAACATCTAACCCCAGATTAAACCAAATAGCCCCAGATTAAACAAACTAGCCTCAGATTAAAACATCTAGCCCCAGATTAAATCAACTAACCCCAGATTAAAACATCTAACCTCAGATTAAACCAACTAACACCAGATTAAAACAACTAGCCTCATATTAAAACAACTAACCCCAGATTAAACAAACTAGCCTCAGATTAAAACAACTAACCCCAGATTATACAAACTAGCCTCAGATTAAAACAACAAACCCCAGATTAAAGAAACTAGCCTTAGATTAGAACATCTAGCCCCAGATTAAAACAACTAACCCCAGATTAAACTAACTAGCCTCAGATTAAAACAACTAACCCCAGATTCAACAAACTACCATAAGATTAGAACATCTAGCCCCAGATTAAAACAACTAACCCCAGATTAAAACAACTAACCCCAGATTAAACCAACTAGCCCCAGATTAAAACAACTAACCCCAGATTAAAACAACTAACCCCAGATTAAACAAACTATCCCCAGATTAAAACAACTAACCCCAGATCAAACAAACTAGCCCCATATTAAAACAACTAACCCCAGATTAAACAAACTAGCCTCAGATTAAAACAATTAACCCCAGATTAAACAAACTAGCCTCAGATTAAAACAACTAACCCCAGATTAAACAAACTAGCCTCAGATTAAAACAACTAACCCACAGATTAAACCAACTAGCCCCAGATTAAAACATCTAGCCCCAGATTAAAACAACTAGCCTCAGATTAAAACAACTAGCCCCATATTAAAACAAACTAGCCCCCGATTAAACAAACTAGCCCCATATTAAAACAACTAGCCCCAGATTAAAACAACTAACCCCAGATTAAACAAACTAGCCTCAGATTAAAACAACTAACCCCAGATTAAACAAACTAGCCTCAGATTAAAACAAACTAGCCTCAGATTAAAACAACTAACCCCAGATTAAACCAACTAACCTCAGATTAAAACATCTAGCCCCAGATTGAAACAACTAACCACAGATTAAACAAACTAGCCTCAGATTAAAACAACTAACCCCAGATTAAACCAACTAGCCTCAGATTAAAACATCTAGCCCCAGATTAAAACATATAGCCGCAGATTAAAACATCTAGCCCAAGATTAAAACATCTAGCCCCAGATTAAACCAACTAGCCCCAGATTAAAACATCTAACCTCAGATTAAAACAAATAAACCCAGATTAAAACAACTAACCCCAGATTAAACCAACTAGCCTCAGATTAAACAACTAGCCTCAGATTAAAAAAACTAACCCCAGACTAAACCAACTAGCCTCAGATTAAAACAACTAACCCCAGATTAAACAAACTAGCCTCAGATTAAAACAACTAACCCCAGATTAAACAAACTAGACCTCAGATTAGAACATCTAGCCCCAGATTAAAACAACTAACTCCAGATTAAACAAACTAGCCTCAGATTAAAACAACTAACCCCAGATTATACCAACTAGCCTCAGATTAAAACAACTAACCCCAGATTAAACAAACTAGCCCCAGATTAAAACAACTAACCCCAGATTAAACAAACTAGACTCAGATTAAAGCAACTAACCCCAGATTAAACAAACTAGCCTCAGATTAAAACAACCAAACCCAGATTAAACAAAATAGCCTCAGATTAAAACAACAAACCCCAGATTAAACAAACTTGCATCAGATTAGAACATCTAGCCCCAGATTAAAACAACTAACCCCAGATTAAACCAACTAGCCCCAGATTAAAACAACTAACACCAGATTAAACAAACTGGCCCCAGATTAAAACAACTAACCCCAGATTAAACAAACTAGCCCCAGATTAAAACAACTAACCCCAGATTAAACAAACTAGACCCAGATTAAACAAACTAGCCTCAGATTAAAACAACTAACCCCATCTTAAAACAACTAGCCCCAAATTAAACAAACTAGCCTCAGATTAAAACAACTAACCCCATCTTAAAACAACTAGCCCCAAATTAAACAAACTAGGCTCAGATTAAAACAACTAACCCCATCTTAAAACAACTAGTCCCAGATTAAAACAACTAGCCCCATATTAAAACAACTAACCCCAGATTAAACAAACTAGCCTCAGATTAAAACAACTAACCCCAGACTAAACCAACTAGCCTCAGATTAAAACAACTAACCCCAGACTAAACCAACTAGCCTCAAATTAAAACAACTAACCCACGATTAAATAAACTAGCCTCAGATTAAAACAACTAACCCCAGATTAAACAAACTAGCCTCATATTAAAACAACTAACCCCAGATTAAACAAACTAGCCTCAGATTAGAACATCTAGCCCCAGATTAAAACAATTAACCCCAGATTAAACAAACTAGCCTCAGATTAAACAAATAACCCCAGATTATACCAACTAGCCTCAGATTAAAACAACTAACTCCAGATTAAACAAACTAGCCCCAGATTAAAACATCTAGCCCCAAATTAAAACAACTAGCCTCAGATTAAAACAACTAACCCCAGATTAAAACAACTAGCCCCAGATTAAACAAACTAGCCTCAGATTGAAACAACTAACCCCCGATTAAAAAATCTAGCCCCAGATTAAACCAACTAACCCCATATTAAAACAACTAGCCCCAGATTAAAACAACTAACCCCAGATTAAACAAACTAGCCCCAGATTAAACAAACTAGCCCCAGATTAAACAAACTAGCCTCAGATTAAGACAACTAACCCCATATTAAAACAACTAACCCCAGATTAAACCAACTAACCTCAGATTAAACCAACTAGCCTCATATTAATACAACTAATCCCAGATTAAACCAACTAGCCTCAGATTAAAACAACTAACCCCAGATTAAACAAACTAGCCTCAGATTAAAACAACTAACCCCCGATTAAAACATCTAGCCCCAGATTAAACCAACTAGCCCCATATTAAAACAACTAACCCCAGATTAAACAAACTAGCCTCAGATTAAACCAACTAGCCTCAGATTAAACCAACTAGCCTCAGATTAAAACAACTAACCCCAGATTAATCAAACTAGCCTCAGATTAAAACAACTAACCCCAGATTAAATAAACTTGCATCAGATTAGAACATCTAGCCCCAGATTAAAACAACTAACCCCAGATTAAAACAACTAACCCCAGATTAAAACAACTAACCCCAGATTAAAACAACTAAACCCAGATTAAACTAACTAGCCCTAGATTAAAACAACTAACACCAGATTAAACAAACTGGCCCTAGATTAAAACAACTAACCCCAGATTAAACAAACTAGCCCCAGATTAAAACAACTAACCCCAGATTAAACAAACTAGACTCAGATTAAAACAACTAACCTCAGATTAAACCAACTAGCCTCAGATTAAAGAAACTTAACCCAGATTAAAACAACTAGCCTTAGATTAAACCAACTTGCCTTAGATTAAACCAACTAGCTTTAGATTAAACCAACTAGACTCAGATTAAACCAACTAGCTTAAGATTAAACCAACTGGCCTAAGATTAAACCAACTAGCCTCAGATTAAACCATCTAACTTCAGATTAAAATATCTAACCCCAAATTAAACCATCTAACATAAGATTAAAACATCTAACACCAGATTAAATCATCTAACCTAAGATTAAACCATGTAACCCCACATTAAAACAACTAACCCCAGATTAAACCAACTAAACTCAGATTAAACCATCTAACCTCAGATTAAAACAACTAACCCCAGATTAAAACAACTAGCCCCAGATTAAAATATATAACCGCAGATTAAACCATATAGCTCCAGATTAAAACAACTAACCGCAGATTAAACAAACTAGCCTCAGATTAAAACAACTAACCCCAGATTAAAACAACTAGCCTCAGATTAAACCATCTTACATCAGATTAAACAAACTAGCCTCAGATTAAAACAACTAACCCCAGATTAAAACATCTAGCCTCAGATTAAAACAACTAGCCTCAGATTAAACCATCTAACCTTAGATTAAAACAACTAGCCTCAGATTAAAACAACTAACCCCAGATTAAAACATCTAGCCTCAGATTAAAACAACTAGCCCCAGATTAAACCATCTAACCTCAGATTAAAACATCTAGCCCCATATTAAAACATCTAGCCCCTGATTAAAACATATAACCTCAGATTAAACCATCTAACCTCAGACTTAAACATATAGCCCCAGATTAAACCAACTAGCCTCAGACTAAAACATCTAAACTCAGATTAAAACATCTAACCCCAGATTAAACCAACTAGCCTCAGATTAAAACATCTAAACTCAGATTAAATCATCTAACCCCAGATTAAACCAACTAGCCTCAGATTAAACCAACTAACCTCAGATTAAAACATCTAACCCCAGATTAAACCAACTAGCCTCAGATTAAACCAACTAACCTCAGATTAAAACATCTAGCCCCAGATTAAATATCTAGCCCCAGATTAAAACAACTAGCCCCAGATTAAAACAACTAGCCCAAGATTAAAACCTCTAACCTCAGATTAAAACATCTAACCCCAGATTAAAACATCTAACCTAAGATTAAAACATCTAACCTAAGATTAAAACATCTAACCTCAGATAAAACATCTAGCCCCAGATTAAAACATCCAACGCCAGACTAAAACATCTAGCCCCAGATTAAAACATATAGCCCCAGATTAAAACATATAGCCCCAGATTAAAACATCTAGCCTCAGATTATAACATCTAGCCCCAGATTAAAATATCTTACCTCAGATTAAACCGACTAACTTCAGATTAAAACATCTAGCCCCAGATTAAAACATCTAGCCCCAGATTAAAACAACTAGCCCCAGATTAAACCATCTAACCTCAGATTAAATATCTAACCCCAGATTAAAACATCTAACCCCAGATTAAACCATCTAACCCCAGATTAAAATCACTAACATTTGATTAAAAAATCTAGCCCCAAATTAAACCAACTAGTCTCTGATTAAACCATCTAACCTCAGTTTAAAACATCTAACCCAAGATTAAAACATCTAAACTAAGAGTAAACCATCTAACCCCAGATTAAAATATAAAACCCCAGATTAAACCAACTAACATCAGATTAAACCATCTAACCTTAGATTAAAACATCTAACCACAGATTAAACCAAATAACCTCAGATTAAACCATCCAACCCCAGATTAAAATATCTAAACCCAGATTAAACCAACTAACATCAGATTAAAACAAATAACCTCAGATTAAAACATCTAACCCCAGATTAAACCAACTAACCCCAAATTAAACCAACTAACCTCAGATTAAACCATCTAAACACAGATTAAAACTTCTAACCACAGATTAAAATATCTAAACCCAGATTAAACCAACTAACCTCAGAATTAACCATCTAACCTTAGATTAAAACATCTAACCTAAGGTTAAACCATCTAACCACAGATTAAAATATCTAACCCCAGATTAAACCTACTAACTTCAGATTAAAACATCTAACCTAAGATTAAATCATCTAACCTAAGATTAAACCTTCTAACCCCAGATTAAAACAACTAGCCCCAGATTAAACTAACTAGCCTCAGATTAAACCATCTAACCTCAGATTAAAACATCTAGCCCCAGATTAAAATATTTAGCCCCAGATTAAACCAACTAACCTCAGATTAAACCAACTGGCCTCAGATTAAACCATCTAACTTCAGATTAAAATATCTAACCCCAGAATAAACCAACTAACATAAGATTAAAACATCTAACCCCAGATTAAAACATCTAACCTAAGATTAAACCATCTAACCCCAGATTAAAACAACTAACCCCAGATTAAACCAACTAACCTCAGATTAAAACATCAAGCCCCAGATTAAAACAACTAACCCCAGATTAAACAAACTAGCCTCAGATTAAAACAACTAACCCCAGATTAAATCAACTAGCCTCAGATTAAAACATCTAGCCCCAGATTAAAGCATCTAACCCCAGATTAAACCAACTAGCCTCAGATTAAACCATCTCACCGCAAATTAAAACATCTAACCCCAGATTAAACCAACTAGCCTCAGATTAAACCATCTCACCGCAAATTAAAATATTTAAACACAGATTAAACCAACTAGCCTCAGATTAAGACAACTAACCCCAGATTAAACCAACTAACATCAGATTAAACCATCTAACCTCAGATTAAAACAACTAACCCAAGATTAAACCAACTAAACTCAGATTAAACCATCTAACCTCAGATTAAAACAACTAACCCCAGATTAAAATAACTAGCCCCAGATTAAAACATCTAACCCCAGATTAAACCAACTAACTTTATATTAAAACATCTAATCTCAGATTAAAACAACTAACCTCAAATTAAAACAACTAGCCCCAGATTAAAACATCTAACCCCAGATTAAACCACCTAACTCCAGATTAAACAGACAAACCTCATATTAAAATATTTAACCCCAGATTAAACCAACTTATCTCAGATTAAATCATCTAACTCCAGATTAAACCAAATAACCTCAGATTAAACCAACTAACCTCAGACTAAACCACCTGACCTCCGATTAAAACATCTAACCTTAGATTAAACCAACTAATATCAGTTTAAACCAACTAATATCAGATTAAAACAATTAATATCAGATTAAACCAACTAATATCAGATTAAACCAACTAATATCAGATTAAACCAACTCTCTCCACTCTCCAGCTCGACAGACTAGTTAACTAGAAGATGAAATATGCACAAGGAACATGTTCTATGCATTTTGTTCCATGATGTATGGTATTAGACAAGGTGGCTAAGTTGTTTAAACGTATGTTCTCGTGTGTGATTATGTGTTAAGCCTATTGTTTTGTTCAATTATGTTCCATGCAGTGTGCGCCCGCTCCATTTGGAAACTCACAATAAACAGAGCTCCTCCACATATTATAACACAAAAAGTTCTGTTCCATTGTGTGTTGACACATAATGTTCTATACAGTATGCCCCAGCCTCAACTATAATAATAATTATTAATCATCTTTCAACAGTAGGTGTAGATTTTATAAATATAACTGTGGGTGTGTGTTCCAAGTAATAATAATAATACTTAGTACTGTGTCTTACTACCATTAAGGTTATACTCTTAAGTAACAATTACGCAAATGGGTTAGGAATTGGGAAGTTTGAATATAGAGGAAGTGAACCCACATTTGCGTGGAGGGAGAGTATAAATCAATTTAGGGAAAGCCACCCCCAGTTCACCCAAGTGATATTCGAACCTCGATCTCTACGTCATCAGCAGTCAAGCTCAACACGAAACTAGCGCGTTATCTAAATACGCAATCGATGTGGGTCGTAGCAAGTAGAAAAATAATGTTATGTGAGAATACGAAAAACACTCAAAAAATACCCACAAAATATTTTGTCGTCCATGATGAAAACATAAAAATACATTTATTTTATTAAATTGTTAAATCCCAAGAGTCAAAAACTATATTTATGATTTTTCAAATTAATATAAATTCTAAGGAAGGAGGAGAATCAATAATCTAAGAATTAAAATACCACTGTAGAATAAATAAGGGATTACTTTACTCAATATTAATTGGGAGTAGCATCAACTGGCTTCGGTCAGTAGCATGTCTGTCTGTTGAGTGAAGGGTCCAGGTTCGATTGCTAGCATGACTGGAAAATGTAGTGAAAAGTGGGATTACCCTCTCACAGTACTGAGTTAATGTCTGGGAACAGGATGTTGTGCTTGTCCTAGTCTTAATTCAGACTATAAGCCAAATGAAGCTACGAAAGGCCTAGAGAGCCAGTGGAGAATGTATGACTTTAATAAAAAAAACTGACCACAGGCTGGAAACAGTGATGGGGGTAAAGTAAAACTTAAACTCAGGTAACGTTCATAGTCTTTATCTTAGTTGATCTTATATTTGCTATTCACTTTTGTTTTCTCTCAAATTTATTTACATTAATGCGGGTGCATTTTCTGTAAATACTTCATTCCTCGTCCCAAGCCAATATATTTTTGTCGTTATGTACTAGATTAATCGTGTTAACAGATATAAATTTAAAAAAACTTTGTGTTTTAAGGGAAACAAATACTTTTGATTAAGTATCTAAAATTATTAATGTCAATACTTTTTAGTGAGAAAACATAGCTTAGGTGAGAGACAGTAAATTACTCTCTCTCTCAGTCAATGGTCTCTCGTATAATTATTTTGGTATGTTAAAAAGTAAAGAGGTCCTATTTTGTTTTATATTTAATTTAGAGTCCTGGCAACAGGTGTTGTGAAGGCTAGCTTCTTATTGGTATAGAGAATTGGCGTCTTTTGCCAAATACTGCGGAGTTGTTCCTTTTAACAGGAAATAGCGCAGTTGTTCTTTTAACAGGAAAGATGGTATAAAAATATATTTTAAAGGTGTAATCCTTTTCACATTATTTCTGAGAAGTGCGTGTTTCTTCATGGATGAATCTTAAAAGGATACTCTACATATTTTACTTTAAAGAAAAATTACCTTCATCCATGACTTTTTACATAATTTAGATTAATACAAACCAATATCATTAAATTATATTTATCATGTTTTCTTTTATCCGTTTAACATCTTCTGATATCTGTTATCTACCATCACTCCTATGGTGTAAGACTCTACCCATTTTCTTTGATAAAGAACCAAGAAAAATGGAAAGGGGAAACTTGGTATTAAACAATGTTTGTTTAGGAAACCTTAGTTTTTGTTACCACACGTATTGTGAGACCGAAGTATTAAACTGTGTAGTAGCTGGTGGGGAATCATTACAAATAAAGGACAATGAAAAGGGTGAAATCTTTATTGAAGGAAACAAGCGGAAGCATTTAGGTTTGTTATTTTTAATTTTATTCTTCCAAATAAATCAGAATCTTGTTCCACAGTTTGTTTGTCAGTTCGTCGCTCAACCACGCTCAAACCACTACGACGATTGTACTGTTGAAATCTCGCATTGATATAACTTGGACATCCGATTATCACAAATTACGTTTGTTATTTTATTTTAAGATGGTGGCTACAAAACATTACTTTTTGGCATTTATTTTTCAAATTATGCTTATTAAAATTTAATTAGACTAGCTTTTAATGTTCCTAGACATAATTATATTTGACATTAAGGTAATCTTGAAAAACCAATGTGGTTCTAGAACACTGCTATTTAACCTGTCCAGAGATCTCAACTCATTAACTATGATAAGTCTGGTGATGGGAACCAATATAAATAATATGGAGTGTGTATTATTCTATTTGTGTAAATGTGTGTGTGTGTGTGTGTGGGTATGGGTGCATTTGCTATAACTTCAAAACTAAGATAACTATAAAGAATAAGTCATCTTATATATAAAATTCTCGTGTCACAATGTTCGTTCCCGTACTCCTCCGAAACGGCTTGACCGATTCTAATGAAATTTTGTGAGCATATTGAGTAGGTCTGAGAATCGGCCAACATCTATTTTTCATACCCCTTAGTGATAAGGGTTGTCCACCCTTAACATTTTTCTATAATTTTTAGACATTTTTTTAATATCTTTATATAATTCTTATACCACAGTGTGTAACGGGCAGCGTGGGGAGGGGGG
>CABEEJ010004139.1:47952-69403 GCA_901482245.1 Timema douglasi
GTTGTTGGTCATATTGTACTGTTATAGGTAGTAACAGAGACCATGCCATGGTCTGGAGGTCTGGCTGCTGTTAACAGTGTAGGAATAACTGGAGTTGTTGGTCATATTGTACTGTTATAGGTAGTAACAGAGCCCATGCCATGGTCTGGAGGTCTGGCTGCTGTTAACAGTGTAGGACTAAGTGGAGTTGTTGGTCATATTGTGTTACGCTCTCATAACAAGGAGAAGGTGAATGGTGGACTACCGACTGATGAACTTCCACGACTTCTTGTTATATCTGGTAGAACAGAAGAAGGCCTGGAAGAAACGTTTAACAAGGTAACTAACATATTATTTAAAACACTTCTCCAATAAATTGACATAAAACCATTATTTATACAATCTTTTTTAAGTTTTTATGTTAACAATATCCTTTGACTAGTAAATTTAAATTTCTTCATTTGCATAATCTGACTATCTGGATAGAAAATTTAACTATTGGGTTTAAGAGTTAGGGAATATACTTTTTTATTTATTTATTTTGCACCGGGTAAGATTATACACTTAAGTACTAACTACGTTAATGGATTAGGAATTGGGAAGGTTGAATTTAGAGTAAGTAAACCCACATTTGCGTGGAGGGAGAGTGGAAAACCATTTTGGTAAAACCATCCCAGTTCACCTGACCGAGATTCGAACCTCGATCTCCTCGTCCTCAGCAGTCTATCTCAACACAAAAATAGCGAGTTACCCAACTACGCCCTGAGGCAGGTAATATGCTTTTAATTGGTATTTTACCACAAGGGTTTCACACCTTGAAAATTAGATTTGCAACTTTTTTCAATACTCATCATCATTAACTGTTTCCAGCCTGTGTCCGGGTCAATTAAGTAAAATTTCTTCATATTCCTCTATCCTTTCACCATTCTTCTTTCTTTAATTGCTCACTTTCTCTTCCTCTCCCTCGCACACTTTCTGTTATCTGCTCCTCCCAACTCTTTCTTGTCCTCCTTTGCGGTCTTTTTCCCACATCTATATCTATAAAAGACAAATACCACTTGCCCACTGACTCACTGACTGATCATTGTTTCTGGGCCAAGGTAGCTGAAATTTTGCACAGTGATTCTTCTTATACTGTAGAGGGGCATATGGAACGCTTTTTAGTAAACTTGGACTTCCAAGCAGCCTAAAACTGGCCTCAGGACTAAACCCATTTATTAGTTTCTCCCATCCCCTATCAGTCAAATATCTTTAACAGTTGTTTGGAGCAGTTGTGTGGGGTCTGTTAACAATTATTTTTTCCGATTTCCCTTAAAAACCGGCATTTGTTATGTAAGCTTATGCCAATTTTTCTTTCCGGCTCCGTTGTGTCCTTGGATTTCCATCCCATTGTAATTTTACCTTTTTTTTTACATTAACTTTGCACTAATCTTTATCTTTATCTTCGAGTAATTAGATTTAAACTGAGTGCATAATACATGTTTTGAAATGAACTCAGGTTTGAAATCTATCATATCTAAGGATTACAGACCAAAGTCCAGTGTACAAATACTTTTGACTACATGTTTTGATTCAATTTATTTATTTTACAGCATATATGAAGTTGTTATATAAATTATGTTTTACATGCTCTAAAGCCACATATGGATAAAAAAATGTATTTGAAAACCATAAAAATAATATACACGCAAATTAGAATGGGGAAAAGAATTAATATACACAAGTTTATGACTCTAACTGTACCTACTTATTTCTTATTCAATTTTATCACATCACTATAGTTGTGCAAACAGGTTTTCCTTTCATTTTTAGTATTCCATTTTAAGATAATAGTCCTTTAACATAAACAGAGTTCATTTTTATGAGCTGTTTACCTTGAGTTCTTGTATAGAAGTTTTAAAGTTTTTTGAGTTCATGTCAGTTATGCTTTAGGCTACCGCTCAATAAAGTTTAGTTTGGTTTTAAGATAGGAGGGAGTTGTACTCTCGAGATACTTTTTTTCCTCTTCTTTCAATATTCATAGCTGTTTTGCCACTAATTTTTGTCACTGATATTATCTGAGCGGAACACTTTCTACTGATTCTTATTTTGTGACACATTTTTTATTTGTGTCATCTCCCACTTACCTAAAAATACACATATTATTTCTCATAGCTACCTCTATTTTGATTTTCTTTTCCCAATATACATTATTAGGCATGCAGCTCATTGATATTGATGGCGTAATGATAACTCACCGTGTTGTGCCTATGAAGGGAGACAGATATTCCCTATCTTACTTCCTGTTCGGCACTGACTCGCTAGCGCCTCAGGTGCGGGCCAGTGTCGTACTGCACATTTGTAACAACTGGCAACGGTTTTAAGAGTTCACTATGATGCCGTGTGGTATCTTATACAGAACCGTGGTTGAATACCGGTCTCACATGTCCCTCCACACCACATACGCTACCAACTGTGAAATTAGGGCTGTTGATGAAATATACCCTTACCATCTGCTGGTGTATTATGATGACAAGGTGATTATACAGCCTGAATAGACTGTTGAGGGAAGGTCCATATTATGTTTCAGGTGTTCTGACCCCATAATGTCATCACATTTGCTCATACCTCAATATGTTTCTCCTCAACAATCACCTATTATTGCTTGCTCTGTCCTTACATCACTAGATGTAACCAGCCCTGCAAGTATTGTTGTCCAGCTCTCCACCAATAACAAAACCGATAGTTAATTTCCTTTTACTGATTTATCTTACCCTGCTCTTCCTAAAGAGCAGTGTATTTATGTTGTGCCTGATAATGATATGAATTCTCCCCCTGACTCAGACAACAGTTCCAAAGTTATTCCTTCCAATGAGGAATAAAAGAGGAAAAGAGCACCGCGCTGGAGTAACCAATATAATAAAAAGAAAAAATATAGTGAGTCTTCTTCAAAAAAATATACTGAATAAAACAACCCGATGTTCATAGGATTATGACGAGGAAAATCCAGACCTTAATAGGGAGGCTGCCAGGAGATACACTGAGAAAAATCCTGATGTGAATAGAGCAGCAGTTAAAAGATACGAGGAAAATCCCAATGTAAACAGACCTTCCGAATCTAAATAGGCAAACAAACATCCCAAAGTCAATCAAGATGCTGTTAGGAGATACAATGAAAATAAACTATTGGTCCCATGGAAAATAAAATCTTTATCAGGATTCAAGTACGACTGCGATACAGACTACAATAATGACAAGGTTGTTTCTATTGGACAGAAAATCAAATGCAAGTGGTGTCACGCAAAAGAGTGGAAAGAAGAAAGCTCCGGTCTGTGTTGTAGCAACGACAAGATACATCTTCCTCCAATTGAACAGTCTCCTGATCCTCTCCACGGCCTCCTTACTAATGATCATCCCGAGTTTCAGGACAAACATTAGGAAGTATAATGGATGTTTTCAAATGACATCCTTTGGAGCTCAGGAGGTACACGAGGGGATTTGTTTGCCAACTTTACCACAGGATAAGAGGTTTGTTACCTTCATTACAACAAAAAACCTCAATTTTACAACAAAAAAAAAAATTGCAATGATGAAAAGAGGTGGAAATTCAGTCAAATATCTTCCCTGTTGTGAAGCCCTGGCTAGTTGGACAGCTCCAAAAAGTTCTGCATCATCACAAACCTTACATACGAGTTTTTAAAACAACAATGGAGAATGCTCCTGAAGATTAAGAGTTTAAAGTTGTGATTAATGTTAACTGAAAGCCTTCAGCTGAATATAGGGGTCGATATAACATGCTTACAACGAGTGAGAGGGCTTTGGTGAATTTAGGGCAAAAGTTTGAAAAGCGGGACATTGTTCTTCACAGCAGAGAACTAAGTTGGCGCGAATCAATGAAACTCTCCATCCTTATTATGCTCTTCAGTACCATCTTATGTTCTCCATGGATAAGATGGATACTCCATTAGCGTCCCCCAGCTTGCAGTTTCTGCTTCAGACTTCCACTCTTACCAAATTATGGAAAGTGGGGCTCAATAAAACTACACATTACTCTAGCAAAGTCTTCTTTAGCAGTTTTTGGTTGACATGTACACAAAAATAGAAACAGAAATACTGAATTTCATTAGACACAACCAAAGTAAACTGCAAAGGGAAAACTACGTACACCTGTGGGATGCCATAGGCAAGAAAGATGGGCAAGTTGGCTGTTTTACCTTGCAAGTTTTACTGGTGGTCCCTGTTACATGCATGAGAGGACTCAGGACGCTATGACTTATGTACGTCAACATGGTTGTCCTGATCTGTTCATCACATTCAGATGTAACCCTAAGGGAACCGAGATACAAGAGGCATTAAATGTCGGATAGACATGGCATTATTGCTCGGGGTTTTTCATATAAAAGTAAAAACATAAGATCCATGTATTGACTTAAGGCTTTATTTTTGTTCAAAGTAGGTGTTATATGTACACTTTGGAATGGCAGAAGCATGGTTTGCCTCATGCTCACATTTTGCTATGGCTTCAAAACTGAATCACACCTGCCCAAATCACCAGTGTCATAATTGTAGAGATTCCTGACTTAGAGTTTGATCCAGTCCTTCATGGAATCGTAAAGCCTACGATAATTCATGGGCCGTGTGGAAATCTGAACAGAAATTCACCATATATGATCGGTGGCTCATGTAGCAAGAGATACCCATGTCCACTAACCAAGGATACACAGACTGCAGATGATGACTATCCCCAGTACCGCAAACTATCTCCTTCTAATGGCGATTTTGCAGTCAATATAAACGGAGTAGACCTTGATAATAAGTTGGTGGTGCCATACAACCCTGTCCTGTCCCGAACTTTCATGGCTCACATTAACGTGGAATTATGTAATTCTTTGGCGTCTATAAAGTATATCTGCAAATTGTGAACAAGGGCAGGAATCAGGCAGTGTTTGGCTTAGAGAACAAATGGGATTAAGTTACCAAGTATGAGTCAGGAAGCTATATTAGTAGCTCATTAAATATATCCACCCGTCATGCATCTCTCTGTTCATCTCGAGAACGGCCAACGAGTTTATTTTACAACTGATAATGCCGTAGGTAAAGTAAAGAACTCTCCAAAAACCACTCTCTTGACCTTTTTTGAACTTTGCAAAGTATATGCTTTTGCGAGAGGGCTTCTCTACAGGGAAGTTCCGGAATACTGTGTTTGGAAGAACAATAAGTTTAGCCAGAGGAAGCAAGGAAAGGCTATCCCTGGACAAGCAGGACTCAAACAGGATCAAGTGTTTGGTCGAGTGTACACTTTACATCCGAACAATGTTGAATGCTATTACTTGCGACTCCTACTTCATGACTTTCGAGGAACCACTTGCTTTAATGGTGTGGTTCATCCTACTTATCAGTCTGCCTGCCGAGCGTTGGGGTTGTTGGATGATGACACTCATGATCACACTCTGGAGGCAGCTGCCATATCTGACTCACTGTACAAGCTCCGGAAACTATTTTCTGACATGTTGGTGTTTTGTCAATTTGAAGATCCTTTAAAACTTTGGGAAAACCACAGAGACAGTCTTTCTGAGGATATAATAAGGCAGGTGGAGAATGGGTTTTGAGAGGTTGGCATAGAACACTGTATAAACATTGTTTACAACAAATGCTTAGTACTTCTAGAAAGCGTAGTATTTTCAATGTTTAACCAACCACTTCAGCAGCTTGGCCTTCCCTCACCGTCTAATGATCTAAATGAAGTAAGTGTCAATCGCGAATACCTGAGATAAATTTCTCACTACTCAGTCCAACTTTCTGAATCAGTTGCTCAAAACGTTACCAAAGTAAGCACAAACCAAGTCAAGTCTATCAAGAGGTCATTGATAGCATTGTTTCAGGTTCTGGATGGATTTTCTTTCTTGACGCTCCAGGTGGAACAGGTAAAACGTTTTTGATTATTCTGTTGCTTGTCGGTGTAAGGAAAACAAGAAAATAGCGATCTTTGTAGCTTCATCAGGTATAGCTGCAACTTTGTTAGACGGTGGGAAGACGGAACATTCTGCCTTCAAATTTCCTCTCAACTTGAATTACTCTGAAACTCCTCTGTGTAATATTTCAAAATAGAGCAATACTGCCCAGGTACTTAAAGAGTGCAAGTTGGTTTTTTGAGATGAGTGTACTATGGTTCACAAGGAAGGAATAGAAGCATTGGACAGGACTCTCCAGGACATTCGTATAAGTAAACATCTGATGGGTGGGATGACTCTACTAATGGCCGGGGACTTCAAGAAGACACCACCTGTCGTGCCTCGAGGCGTGTGTGCTGATGAGCTAAAAACCTGCCTCAAGTCATCCTACCTGTAGCCTAAAGTCCAAGTCCTATCTTTGCGAGTCAACATGAGGGTCCATCTCGAAGGTGATTTGAAGGCAAAATAGTTTTCAAACCTACTTCTAGAAATTGTCGATGGTAGGTTAAAGGAAGAAGCTGACAAAGTCCACATTCTGGAAAATCTCTGTGAAGTTGTTAAAGATTTGAAGAATTTAAGTGACTAGACTTACCTTGATTTGAGTGATTTGCACATTAAAGATCCAAATTGGCTTAAGGAGAGAGCTATTGTCACACCTAAGAACGACACCGCAGCAAGCATTAATGATTCGTTATTGGACAAACTTCCTACTGAGATGTTGAGATATCAGTCTGTGGACTCTGTGGTGGATATAGAGGACGTGGTCCACTACCCTGTGGAGTTATTTTGAGATGAGTGTACTATGGTTCACAAGGAAGGAATAGAAGCATTGGACAGGACTCTCCAGGACATTCGTATAAGTAAACATCTGATGGGTGGGATGACTCTACTAATGGCCGGGGACTTCAAGAAGACACCACCTGTCGTGCCTCGAGGCGTGTGTGCTGATGAGCTAAAAACCTGCCTCAAGTCATCCTACCTGTAGCCTAAAGTCCAAGTCCTATCTTTGCGAGTCAACATGAGGGTCCATCTCGAAGGTGATTTGAAGGCAAAATAGTTTTCAAACCTACTTCTAGAAATTGTCGATGGTAGGTTAAAGGAAGAAGCTGACAAAGTCCACATTCTGGAAAATCTCTGTGAAGTTGTTAAAGATTTGAAGAATTTAAGTGACTAGACTTACCTTGATTTGAGTGATTTGCACATTAAAGATCCAAATTGGCTTAAGGAGAGAGCTATTGTCACACCTAAGAACGACACCGCAGCAAGCATTAATGATTCGTTATTGGACAAACTTCCTACTGAGATGTTGAGATATCAGTCTGTGGACTCTGTGGTGGATATAGAGGACGTGGTCCACTACCCTGTGGAGTTACTCCACACTTTAAATCCACTAGAGATTCCACCTCACACTCTCTGGCTGAAATTTGGAACACCAACAATGCTGCTATGGAATCTGATACCTCCTAAGTTTTCTAAAGGCACCAGGTTGCAGGTGAAGTCTTTACATACTAACTTGATTGAAACAACCATCTTTACATGATGTGGTGCGGGAAAAACAATTTTCATACCCCACATCCCTTTGATTCACTTAGACTACCACTTCCAATTCAACTGACTGCAATTTCCCATCAAAGTATGTTTCGCAGGGGCAGTCTCTGAAAGTTGCTGATGTGGATTTAAAGAATGATTGTTTATCCCATGGCCAGTTGTACATAGCCTGTTCACGTGTAAGCTCTCTTGACAGCCTCATTATTTTACAGCCAGAGGGGCGAACAAAATGTGTAGTTTACAAGGAAGTTTTATAAAAATTATTTACCCAAATTTACAATATTTTCCTTTCCTTTATAAATATCGAACAAGTTCATTATTCTTTCTTAGTACAAAAAAGCAATTTTCTGTAATGATCTTAAAGAGAATTCTGTAGCAAAGAACGGGTATTTAGCAAGTACATCATATTTCAATACTTTGGTAAAAAAAAAGTGATCTCTTTCCAAACTAATTTTATTCAAATAAGAGTTGGTCTGGTTTTATATACATTACTTGACTCTCGTTCATAAAAGTGTGTCTATAGGTATTAATAGAATTCATTATACAAAAACTCACTTCTGAAATATTATAATTGCCTTTCACTGTTGGCATTTTCTCACATATCCCTCTAATTTGTGATGATCAATCTATTCTAACAACCACACATCTTTACTGTCCGCCAACTCAACACTTTTTTTCACACAAAAATCTTCCTGCATAGGTAAAATTGACTTAAGATAGGAAATTCAAATTTTAACAGATGAATTGTACTCAATCTAAAACCAAATATAATTATAATGTGTCTGCCCACTTCCAAGTTGAGGAAACTCAATCGTTAAATAATTGTCAAGAATGGCTTATAAGATATATAATTAAATATTTCTTCTGTCATATAGTAAACCCTTGCAAATATATTGGCTGACATAGCTACAGACACAGAGTCTAGTATATTGCCAGCATTAGCAAATAAATTGCATCTGTAGGAATTATGCCAAAACCAGTGATACAATGCATTTGCAATATTATTTGTTCTTGTTCAGTAAGAGAATATATAGGAAACGTAGTAAAACTATAAAAAAAAGATAAAGCTTAAAATTGAAAAGATAACTGTAATAAAGAAAGACAAGAATCTTAATGCCCAAGGGTGAGATGCAAAGGATGGCGGTGGAATGAGAAAGATGTAAGAAAAGTTAGGTGAGAGCTGCAAAGAACATATGCAAGAGAACAAATGATAAGAGAAAGTGGCAGTGAAGGAGAATAGCAAGTCATTCAAAAGGAGTTTTAAGTACAGGAATAAGGAAGTAAATAAGCTAAGCATATAAGTAGAAGAAGTGAAGAATGAAGTGGTACAAGAAGGGAAGTTTTTGATGCAATTAAAGATAGATATGCTGGAAAAGGATGTGGAAAAAAGTAAGTAAGTGTAGTATAGCCAGGCACGAAACAAGATTAGGTATAAAAGACAAGAAGTTAGAAGGATGAAGACAGAAGAAGAAGTTAAGGAATTATAGAAGGGATATTTCAAGATGTTCAATTCAATAGAAAAGGAGAATGAGAGTGAAACAAAAGAACACAAAGAATTACCAGAAGAGGGAGTGGGTCCCACATGGAAAGAGGAGAAGAATGCATCAAAGAGGATTAAACAGGGAAAAGCACTAGAAGTAGACAAACTAACAGTGAAAATGTTAAGAGCTGCTGGAGAAGTGGAAATACACTAGTGCTATGCTGAGAGATATATGGGAGAATAGGGTGCCATGAAAATGTAAGAGGAGAATTTTACCAGTGATATTTAAGAATGGAGACAGGTTGAGATATACAAACTATAGGAGAATATTGTTGATGTGTCATGGTACAGAAATAAATGAGAAGATACTGGAAAATTAAATAAGAAATAAAGTAAAAAGTAGGTGGATATAGGAACAGCGTTGATTTAGGAAACAGAGGTCTAATATAGACTTAGTTTTTGCTATATGGCAGTGGATGGAACACATTTTTGAATTTGTAAAGGACTTGGTGGTGAAATTATTGGTTGTGGTAAAGCCATGTGATAATATGAATAGAAATAAAATCTGGAAAGAGAGAGCCGTGAAGTGTAAAGAAGTGTTATATAGAGTATGTACTTTATATCCATCATTACATATGTAGTAGAAACATGAACACAGTATGTAAGAGAGATCAATAAAGTAGAGGCCATGGGAGTGAAGATTTGGAGGAGCATGTTACTTGTCAATAAAAAGAAAGAATATTAAGAATAAGAAATTACGCTGTCTTGGCAAGAGTTGGGGTACAGGAGTATATGAAATAGTATAAGAAACAAGGATAAGATGGAATGGTATTGTAATGAGGATGGCAAAGGAAATAATCTCAAGGAGAATGATGGAGATTACTTATTTATGAAAATGACCACAAGGGAGACAGGGAAAGAAATGGGAGGAGCAGATAGCATTAAGTGTGCGAGTAATAGTAGAAGAATTGACATAAAAAAGGGAAGAAAGTTGGAAAGACAAAGGAAGATGTATGAAATTTACTAAACTGACCTGGTCACAGCCTGGAAACAGTAAATGTCTAAGAGCCCAACAACATGAGTTGAATAAATAGTATGACAATAGGTTTGCATTAATATTTTAAAATAATTTACATGACTTAGTCATGCAAACTTTTTCATATAGTCTAATATAGGGGTCTGCGAGCTCAAGTTGATTGCAAGCAAGTCTCTCCTGAGTATCGAGCTGAGTTGAACTTGGGTCGAAAAAATATATATTTTTAAAACCTACTTATATAAATAAAAACAAATATGTATTAAAAATAATTATTTTTTAATGATATAAGACTCATATATTAACAAAAAGTTTAGAATCTAAAATTGCTTATTCTTAGCCCTAGACTTCTCACCCTTTTTTGGACATTGTTATTGCTCAACAGGGGTGAGAATCAAAATTGAGATGAAAAAATATGTAACTTTAGCTTTTTATTAATATCCAAACAGTGACATATTATCTAGCAAAAAACATTAAAAAAAATTAAAATAATATCATTTTCCTTTATCTGCTTTAGTTAACAGAGTTAAGTTTTAAGTGTCAAATAATAAGCAAAAAATACTCGGAAAATATAAATGAGTTTCTAAGCTATGTATAACATTATTTCCTTCTAGCACATTCATCACATAGGTCTTTCCTGTGATATGCGTGTGCACATTGTTACATTGTGAACAATGGATTTTAGCTTTCCGATCCCTGGCTCGTGGACAGGTCTGGCATCTAACTTGCTTCTTGACTTTCGGTTCTGGTAGTTCTTGAGCTTCAGCAGGGCCAGCGTTGATGCCTTCATTATCTATGATGTTGAGATAACTTTCTTTATCATAGTTGTAAGTTCTCGAGACTGTCACTGAGCCATTCTCCTATTCATTCGTGGTGTGGACAGAGTCACTCCAAAATTCTTCAAGTACTGGTGCCTATAAACCTTTTTTATTTGTTACTGATTGGAGAAGTGTGTGTGATTTGATTTCAGTTTTAACTAGCATCCCATTACAAAATAACGCAGAGGCCATCTTCAGATTTTGCAGCATGTTGTGTAGTTGTGTTTGGTCGAAACAGTCAACACTATCTTTTGTTGAGTTACAAAAAAGTATAGCTTCTGGTTTCTTAGAGACCTCCTCAACCTTATTGTCACTATGCATTGTAGATAGCATGAGTACAAACTTCCCTTCTTGGAATAAAATGATATTAATGTTTTTTCTCGGTCAGAGGCAAACTGTGAAGACAGAACGTTTTTTTTTTTTTGCTATGCTGAAATTACGTAGGGATTTCCAGTTTGTTCTTCCTAAGTNTTTTGCTATGCTGAAATTACGTAGGGATTTCCAGTTTGTTCTTCCTAAGTGTACCAACTATAGTAAGGCCATAATCCTTGAGTATCGAGTCTGCAAGTGGAAAAGAAGTAAACCAATTGTTCATGATTATGTTCCACCTTGTTCCTTGGATTGGTTCAGATAGAGCTTTTACATAATATGTACATAGGAAGCAGCACTGGATTAATTCCAATATTTTCTTTACCAGTGTACGGAATAGCTGTGATCATATAGAATGTTTTGGTATCACACACACAAACTATTTTCATCTCAAATTTGTCAGATTTGCTGGGAATGTAGACCTGAAAAGGACAATTTTCCTTAAAAGACAAGAGCTGCTCATCAATATTGCAATATTCATGAGCATTGTAGGTTGTAGTGCAGTGTGAAATGAATTTCTCCCACAGAACTCTTATAGGTGCATACTTGTCCCCGCGGTCTCAACCGTCTTTATCATCGAAACTAAGACAGTTTATTAACAATCTGACTCACATTTCACTCATAACGTCATGAAAGATTGATGCACCAAAAGGAGACCACATTTCATGTGTATTTAGTTGGCTGTCTTTTTGTTGACTGGAAAAGTATAAAAGTCCAATCAAGGCTTTATTTCAGTGTCGTCGGTTGGACTCATAAATTTTGTATCTGCAGAATATGATGCTTTCTGACGAGAAATTTCCTCATTGGCATGCTTCACAATTATATAAATCATGTCCTTTGTAAAGAAAATGTCCCAGGACTCATTCTCACTTTTAACTTTCTTTGCATCACCCTGTGCTCCAGGAATTCACAAAGCTATGTTACAAGCAGGTGTTCTAATTGCTCTTGGTGGATTGGAAGTCTACTTGTGACCATCCTTACCTTTTATTACGGGACCACCATCGAGAACAATGTAATCTTCAACTTCTGAAGCACTTTGTTCAAATACATAGTCAGGATCAAGCTCTCTCTACATGGTCTTCTTCGTCACATTCACTATTGTCACAATCATATTCCTTATCATTAGGCAAATAAATCTTCATCTAAGCAGCAAGATTGAAAGGTTCAAATCGTTCTTAATTCACGTTCACAGCCATGGTACCTTACACCAATTTAACATACACTAATGCTCAACGAGGTATGTGGTCACCCCAACAGCCTATTTGGTTAAAGTATAGATGGGTGGGGGAATCATTGTGCGCATGTGCGGCTAATGTGCAGAACTAAATAGAGACGACTGGGGTAACGCGTCTCCTTGGGGAGCATTCTAGGATTAAATAATAAAAAAAATCAAGTCATAATAAACTTTGGATTAAATTTTAAGTATACTATGTTAATAATTTAGAAAAAACTGATTAAATTTAATCTTTTTAATGATAGTTAAAAAAAATCACCCATGAAAACATGTTTGGGATTAAAGATTTAGCCATATTAAAAAACTATGTTTTTGTCCATATGGAATACAGCTGTCTATTTATTGTTAGCCTCTTGCCTGAAAGAGAAATTAGAGCATTAATAATACGTTTGCATTAAAGTGTACTTGATCCCATCTTGCATTAAGCTATTTCTGTCCAAAATTCCTACAGAGAGATACCATTCTATATCTTTTATCTAAGCCTAATAAACTCTACCTTTCATCAATAAAACCATTTTATTAATTCGTTGATTTTGACATTTTAATAGCCATCTGATGCAAAATACCCTCTTATGTAGGTTTATTTTCCGCCCCCCCTCCCCTGCATTTCCTCTTCAATTACACACCCATCCCACCATTTCCTCCCCATCCTCCAAACCCTTAAAATTCATCAGCACAAAACACATCCCGACAGGTAGAGAGAAGAAGAGTAAACAATCACCAGACACACAATGCAAGGAGAAGAGAGAACCTTTTTTACTAAGCTCAAATTTATTACAAGCACATAAATATTTCAAGGCCGAGCTCAAATATCTATTTAAGGCTTGGCTCAAAGCTCATGATCTGAGTATTCAGAGAGCCTTTGTCTCTTATAGTTTGTAACTGAATTTTCAAAACTATTTTATAAGTAGTCTAATTTTAAATAAGTTTTCCTCAGAAAAATAAACCTACTATACACATCAACAAAAGTTTTCACAATATCATAAAATGTTGATGGGATACCATTTACCTCATGCACTGCTACTATATGGTGTTAATATTATTCAAGATCAAACACATTCAAATCCGGGTATGTGTTTGTTTACTAGCCAAGTCACGTGGTTGTGATTCAACACCTCAAGACCTCAGTGCATATAGCAAAGCACAGTCAGTCTGTAATGCATTGTAGTCGCATGGAAACATGCCGCGTACACCGATCACAACGTTTTATCAGACCCAGATTGTGACGGCTTCAAAGTGAGTACACACAAAATGTTGCAGTTACCGTACATTGTAGTCAAAGTGATGTCTCGAGAGTGTGGAGGAGATTCAGAGAGACACAGAGTATTGAGGACAGACCTCACACAGGTCATCCTCTTGTGACAACAGCAGCCCAAGATTGCTCTCAGCACGGAGGTGCCCAAGCTACACGGCCAGGCCTTTGAGAAGTGACCTCAACTGAGCATCTGGGATTATCATTTCTGATCAGATGGTGCATAGGCAAAGCAAGAAGTTCAACTCCATTTCTCGGAAACCCATCAGACGTTTGGCATGTAACACCGCCCTTAGTCTTACCAAAAGAATAAGGCTGGCGCACAACATAAATTAACCATAAAAAAAAGGAAACCAATAATTGCTGAGGAGCCGATAGGATAGTAACGAAAAAGCGAATAGGCCGACACTGGTCTATTCACTTTCTGCTTCCATGAACTCACATCCCAACTATTTCAATATATATTACGGGTGCAAGCAAAGGATATCATAAAGGTTTGATATAAAGAAACATGTCAAAAATAACATTTTAGTTTTATTGATGATAAATATTGAACAATATATGTGTGCTATGAAGCAATGATGAAACACAAGAGTTACGGGAACTTTTAGTAACCATGAATCGGTTACACTTCAATGTTATATATAAGGTTACTTCAAAGGGTAGAAAACAATACAACAACAATATGAAACTTTGGGGGCCGTATAGGCTATACTTATCTATGACCTTGATCATAAGAACATAACATATTTCCCTATCACACAGGTAATACAAGTGTTTTACTTGGACAACAATATAGTAACATCACTTACGCAAGAATGAACTATCTCTGCCATTTGAACAATAAGTTACAAGTCTAAACTTTGACAACAATATAGTAAAATCACTTATGCAAGAATGAACTATCTCTGCCATTTGAACAATAAGTTACAAGTCTAAACTTTGACAACAATATAGTAAAATCACTTACGCAAGAATGAACTATCTTTGCCATATGAACAATAAGTTACAAGTCCTAACTTTGACAACAATATACTAATATTGCTCTGCCGTATGGGCGATAGACATCTAATCTCTCAAAGGTGATATGTAAACAAATAGTCGTGACATCGCACGAACCCTTACGGGGCTTCATGTTGAAGTAAACTAATTTGAAAGAGTTCAAATTAATAAAGTTTTATGAACTGTTAATATTACTCGCCAAAAAGGAATTTCAATGAACAATAAGCCGAAAAGGAATTTAGTACCTTCCTGATACATCCAGGACAACTAGGTGTGTCCGAGGACACGATCCAGACAAGAGTCCTGACAAGTGTAGTCGTACATTTTGAACTACACCATTATATACTCTTAGTTTAGCTCGAAAAGGGGGGAAGAGGCGTAAACAAATAATGGTCAACACAAAACAAAGAAGAGAGGGAGGGGATAGATAGAAACCTCGTAGGAGCTAGTAGAATATTCCAGGTCACGTGCTGCAACATAACACCACAGTCTTGCGCGTGCGCACCACACATTTCCCACCATGCCTCAGTCCACTCTTGCACGATATTTCCTCTTTTAGTCGCTTGGTGAATATCATAGAGGGATGTTGTTGTGATCTCGTGCGGGGAGGACATAGTGAAATGAAACAGCTGAATGGGGCCTAGGTGAGTTCACTTGCCTAACTCTGTACGCTTTTGTAGTTTATTTCCAATAAATGCTACAGGCACTACAACCTCCAAACCACATCTCCAGAATAAACTGGGCCACCACGCACAGAAATTAGACCATGGAACAGGAGAGCAAAATCTTGTTTTGCGATGTGAGTACTGTTGCACTGAGACCTGACACAAGATGTATGAGAGTCTAGAGAGTGTCTGGATGCCACCACCAGTACAAATAGGTGCAGGAGTTCCACGCTTTTGGAGGGAGATCTGTGATGATTTGGGCTGGGATAATATTAGGACAACGTGCACCACTAACTCCCATAGGAGTCACCATGACTGGTATCCGATATGTGCAGGACATTATGGAACCCATTGTGCTTCACTACAGGAGGGCAGTAGGACACCATTTCATCATAGAAAATGACAATGCCACACCACACGCACACGTGATTTGGCAGTACCATGAACGCAAGGACATTGTTCAGACACAGTACTGTAAATGTATAATATGTTGACAAATAAATGTATTTCTCTTGTATCTCTTACTCTCTAAAACTTTTGTTGATGTGTATATTTTGTTACTCATATGACACATTCTTCAAAACAAACAAAATTGTTAAAGTCGTTTCTTAAAACATTCAAATTTTCAAAATATAGTGATAATTAACAGTAAACTACCCTCAATTTTAAAGTTATAACTAAGATTACAATTTAATCTTGAGGTATGAACATTTATAAAGTATTTATAAATACTTATAAAATTTGAACAAAATCCATCAAGATGCTTAGGCTGTAGCCTCAGATACAGGGAAAATTACAGACAGTTATCCAAACAGACCAACATTCATTATTGTAAGACCCGATATTTTGAGTTTGACGTATAAAGGAGTCGAACTGGCAACTTGTTATCCCTGGTTTGTCAGCTTCAGGGGTAACTGGTTTTTGGTCTAGATGATATCCATTCTCCAGGGGACGTTATGTTTAGACACCAATATGGTGGGTCAGGGTAGGAAAAAGGTTGGCGGGAGTGTCCCCGCAAGATCCGAATAATGAAGCAAAACAAACTTCCCTCAACATCTTCATTTTGGATATAAATGCTTTTCGTATTATTCTCTAATTTCTTTTGTCTTTTAGTTAAACACTTGAATAACAAACACTATCAGACTTTCATCTATACATGACTTTGACTCTAAAAAAGAGCCCCAATGTATTCATGCTTACGTCATTTTTTCTTTGAAGCTCAAGGGTGGAGGCAGTTTTGTTTTTACTAGTTTGGGCTACCAGCTCTCCATCATTGGTACATTGCTCAGATGAAGTCACGCTCTCTGATATGTTGTACTGAGCTCTGATTGGTTGTATAAAAGGTGTGACGGAACACATGATGAAACAAGGGAAATAAAGGGTGATTCAGGGACTGAACACTTTTTTTTTATTAACTCTTGATCGGAAGTCACATTTGAATAGTGTAGATTGTAAAACATACCATAGCCCATTCAAATAAGAATATCTCATAGAAGATGCTGGAAGTGCCCACTGCCAGCGCCCAGACACATATTCACCTGGCTATTCATATTGGCGAATGTGCGATGTAGCGTAGTGTTATTGATGGCAGCACTTTCACGTCTGATGTTGTCTTTAAACTCCTCAATCGACCTTGGCTTGTTGGCATAAACACTGCCTTTTAAAAGTCCCATAAAAATAAATGTGGGGGTGTCAGGTCGGGAGACCTAGGTGGTCACAGGCTTTTGGAGATAATCCTGTCTTGGAAAAAACTGTGGATTTCTGCCATACTCTTATTGCAGGTTTGGTAAGTTGCATCGTCCTGTTCCTGATCATCTAACTAATTCACAATATTTTCAAATATTGGTCACTATTCACTATGTCTTCAAAAAAGATTGGCCATAGATACGGCGACGAGACACTGCACACCAGACACCAATTTTGGCTGTATGCAATGGCTCTTCATGGATGGCACGGGGATTATCAGTGGCACACACCCATGTATTTTGCGAGTGTACATAACCAGACAAATGGAACCTTGTTATATCCAACAGGGTTGGGCTTTTGGCGAAAAATTTGGAAAACCATTGACAATAAGCCAGTGGCTTTGCCAAATCAGGTGGCTGTAGTTCGTGCACAGTCGTGATATGGTACGGCTTAATCTTTGACTGTTTGACTGCTCTTTGACAGGTCAAATACGATAGTCCAGTCTATTGGGATAACCTCCGAAAAGATTTTCTTGGGGGTGCCAATAACCACTGCCTCACATCCTGTATGTTGTCCTCCGTCAACTTGGGCCGTCCGCCCATATGCGGATCCATCAAGTTTCCCGTTCTCTCCGGCTTCTTCGTCAAGTTCGAAATGGTGGCTCTGGTGGGTGGTATGAGCCACCATATTTATTCAGATACCCCCTTTGACATGTCACCCAGTACTGATGTACAATGAACACACACTCTTAAAATGAGTACACCATCTTACTTCTGCCGACTCACTTACACTGTCTGATTAGAAATGTCTAACAAGATGGCACGTCATTGTGGCGCCCAGCTGGCCAGTGAGGAAACATGTTTTTCCAATTAATGGATGTTGACTGCTTCGTCATGAGATAAAGAACCAGCGCGTTCGAGTTTCATGCTCATATTATATTCTTCCTAGCTTATAGAATACAAAATAAGTGTTCACTATCGAGTAAATCATCCTATAGTTGGGAACAACTTTATTGTTGGATTCCAAAGTCTCGTCTCAGTGCGTCGATAAATGTGAATGAGATCACACATAGTGTGGTCTGATTTTTATGTATACTTTATAATACAGTTAAAACAGAAATGTAGATTTAAAAGAGACTGTGGGCTTTTTCTCCTTAAAACAATGGAAAATTAAAATTATGTAGCAAATTTTAATATTAACTTTTTATGTGCTCAATGTATTCATTATAGAAAAAATGTGTTTTTATTTATAATGAGTAGTATGCTGACGCATCTTAAACTCATTTTTGTGACTTTTTCTTTAATTCATAGGAAATAATCATCATCATTATCATCATCATTATCATCATCATCATCATCATCATCATCATCATCATCATCATCATCAACTGTTTCCAGCCAGTGACTGGGTCAGTTTTGTAAAATGTCTCCTTCCTCTATCCTTCCACCACTATTCCTCCTTTAACTTCTTTCATTATTCTTCTCTCACTTGAACACTTTATGTTAACCGCTCTTTTCGTCTCTTTCTTGGCTTCCCTTGCCGTCTCTATTCTACATACTTCATTTCCAACATTTTCTTTATTATATTGGTTAATTTTCTGAATTTTCTCACCAGAAAATTAACCAACATAATACAGTATAATATAATATGTATCTCATTTCAAGAGCTAGCTGGTAAGATCATATTGTGCTATGGAAATGATATTAAGGACTACCAACATTATTGCTACAAAAACAGTAAATTTCCTACAGTAAAGTGACGATGCCAAGCTGTTCCTTTAACGGCAGCGTTGTGTGTGTTGTACTCTTCAAAGAGTAGTCATTATTAAAGATGTGTACACCAAGTTAAGTTAGTTTATATTTTTTTGAAACAAGTATTGCACAAATTGACTTTGTTTTCTTTCTATTCAAATTAAGATATAGACTGGCCTGGTGTTAACGGGGAGGTCGGGGTTTGAATTCCGGTCAGATCTGCTGTATGCAGTTTTTCCTAAATGATTTCCCACCTTCTTCTACACAAATGAGGGTAAACTACCTCCAAAACCCTTCCTTCCTCTTCCCTGCCCCATTATAGTAATTATCATATGTGCATAAACTGAACAGGTAGTAAATAACAGTAATAAAAACATATATTTTATATCTTCTTTCTAAGACTTATGTTTGTTGCAAGATTAGTTCAAAATCTATAAATATTGAACACTTTGAAAAAAAAAGTATAATAATAATAATAATATTATTATTATTATTATTATTAGCACCGCGTCTTACTACCCATTCGGGTTATACGCAATAATAATAATAATAATAATAATGCTCAGATAATAATGATATTATGGAAATAATCTAAATCTAGAACTCAATATTTAAGTATACTTATTTTAAATTTTCCTTTGTTATAGTGATCCCATTGGGAATAATATTTACTCTTTCCTCTGGAAAAGCACAAAATCTATTTTCTAATAAACTATTCATTGAAAGAATAATAATTTGTCCAATATATGAATTGATATTTACCTTCATACAAACATGAAATCTTGTCTTATTTCCAGTTGGAGTCTCAACCTGTGGATGTTGAGTGTGTGGGACTTCTCCATGATCTTTACTCTTCAAATATCCAGAATTACAATTATAGAGGCTACACTATACTTGGAAAAGCTGATACGTATAAGGAGATTAAGGTAAACATTTTAAGGAATAAGTTAAATACCAATTTACAATAATATAGTTTGAAGGTCTATAAAAAATATAGTTTGTGGAATTTGGGGAGGTGATATTTTAGAAGACATTTAAGAAAGACCCTCTTCGGTCCTAAACTCTTAAGATGTTTGATAGCAGTCCTCCATTCTTACCTTCTTCTTGCTTTCTATTTTATTTCTTGATAGTTTATAAAGCATCTTTTGTTTTATGAATATTCGAATGAATTAATATGAATGGTATATGGTTGTTTTGGATTATCTATGATTTGTTACTTTACTACCATATTAGATAAGATGTTTTTATTTAAGGTATTTGAAGTAAAAAAGTTTAGATTCATAAGGAAGGTGGCTTTAAAATATAAAAAATATAAGCTTATATTTATTATGATTTTAAAATTTGTCTTGATATAAATATATTGTAACATGTAGTTTAAAGAAAATATTCTCTAATTTGAAAAATGAAAATAGCCAAACAATTTTAATTTTTACCAAAAATTCATTTTAACATCTGTTTTTATAAGAAAATCACCCCTTTTTTAAAATCTCAAGTCGGTAGTGCACCCAGAAGGGGGCAAACATGGCTGCTGTTCCCCAGCTCTCCCTACCCTCTCATAAACCCAAAATTATTTTTAATAAAAACTTGAATCATATAAACCACTAAAGGTGTGTCAAATGCATAGTCTACATGTTTGTTTTCACCAGACCTACGACTATGATATTCATAAAGCGAAGCCGGCCATTTGGGATTCTCTCTACTTGTCCGGATCTTTGTTTTGCTACAACTTTCGAACACGTGGACTGATTTAAAAAAAAATATGTCAGAGACATTCTTTGAAATCAGGCTGGACAACGTTAATGCATGGTTTTTTGATCAGTTATCAGTTTTAAGATGTTGGCCGCTCAAAGATCTGTCTATTTATTTATTCAGCAATAACTCTCAAATGTGTGGATCAATTTTCATAAAATTTGGTGGGGACATGTTTTGAACCTCATATCAACAAAACTGTTTCTAGGTCAGTTTAGTAAAATGGCTCCTTCTTTCTCTATCCTTTCACCACTATTCCTCCTTTCATTTCTTACATTCTTCTCTTACTTGCACACTTTCTGTTATATGTTCCTTCCATCTCTTTCTTGGGCTCCTTGCTATCTTTTCCCTACATACTTCATTGCCAATATTCTCTCTTTTTCCATCCCCATTACATGTCCATACCATCTCAATCTTGCTTCCTCTACTATCTCATAAACCCCAACTCTTTCCCAGGTAACTTCATTCTTAATCTTGTTTCTCCTCGTGACAGCTAACACGCTCCTCACAAACTTCATTCCCATGTCCTCCACTTTCAAAATATCTCTTACATTCAATATTCATGTTTCTGATGCATATGTGATAATGGTACAAAGTACACCCTGTACAACACTGCCTTACACATCTTAAAGGGGACTTCTCTTCTCCATAGCAGCTCTCTTACACACTTATAGAACACCTCTCCCTGCTGTACTATTCTCATTATATCCTCTTAACTCACGTCTTTTGCCTCAATCACGTTTCCAGGATATTTTACACTCTGTTATTTTCTCAGCTCTCCTCCATCCAACCTTACAGCTCTACTAGGCCTTACCCTCTTCTTTGTCATTACCATCACTTCACACTATAGAGCTTTACTAGGTCTTACACTCTTCCTTGTCACTACCATCACTTCACACTATATAGCTTTACTAGGCCTTACCCTCTTCCTTGTCATTACCATCACTTCACACTT
>CABEEJ010004140.1:0-40636 GCA_901482245.1 Timema douglasi
CCCAATATGACTTAATTCAACTAGGGTTGAACCCATGATATGCCTCTAGGCCGGAATCACGCTACCTCTTTCCGTTCTAGTTGAATACCCACGATAGGGTCATACGACAAAACCATTTAGGAAAAACCACCCCCCGTTCACCCAACCGAGATTTGAACCTCGATCTCCCCGTCCTCAGAAGCCGAGCTCAACATGACTAGCGCGTTAGCCAACTATGCCACTGAGGCGGGTGTAATTAGTAAAGGTAAGACTTCTACCTTTCAGGGTAGACAAAGTGTACATGAATGTTAAAGCTTAAAGATGGACATAGTATTTAGGTTAAAGATGTAGCTGTATCAGGTACATAATCAGAAGTTACAGGTTTGATTCCCATGTAAAGGTGTCATTTTTAAATTATACAAATACTACCAAATATTAAATTATAATATACTGTTTGGCTATGATTTAGCTATATGTTAGTGTAGTTTACACAGTTCATAATCCTCGAGACAAGAGAATGAAAATATAATTATTTGTCATGTTCTACTCTAAAATATAACATAAACCACTGAGACTCCATTATTTATTTAGCCTGCATTTACTTAAGGAGCCAAACCAAATAAACCAAAATCTATTTTTATGTATGACTGAGTTATGACACAATTATTACATGTTTGTATCTTTATCAGGGCTGGATTTCCCACTAAGCCGACTAGGCCTGGGCCTAGAGCGGCACTATTCAGGAGACGGCATGGAATGAAGGCAAATATTTTGTTCAATTGTATTTCATATTTTAATATTTCATCCACCACATGGAAGTGTATCGTCCTCAGCTCGTGGCCCCACAACACCTACCTAGTACCTGCCACGTACCGGTATCAGTTTACAAACTGTGTGTTTATGTTCACAACACAGTGACACGTCACACCCTCTAAGTGACTCACACTGAGCTAAGTCTTCCACTTGCCACCTAGTTCAAGATGAATCAGACTCACACTCGCCTCAACTGTTTTCTGTTTATTGTTTGTCCCGCTGGCAAATGTTTTTGGTTTATGTTGTGTTACTGGTCGCACGCGGGATACTGAATATTCCTTGCTGTGCCGCTGACTAGTTCTGAATACAGTATTTATTGTTGACTCGCATGTACACAGTACACTTGTATTATTTATGTTTGTGTAAAATTGTTAATGTGTCTGTGCATAAGTGTCATAACACTATTAACTAAAACTTATGCGTGAGTATGCGTCCTGCATGTGTTATCTGTTTTGGGTGCTGTTGCTAAGTATTTATGTAAGAAATTAGTAGCCAAATGGCAAGACTTAGGAGTGCTACCGCAGTTGCAATGCTATTGTGCATCATCCTTCATCTTCCTCTGGTAGTACTGGTTAGTTGTTCCTTCATTAACAGAAGCATTGCTTCCAAAGCAGACATCTTCAACATCAACTGGTGTTAATTTATGTAACAGTGACAATAACTCACCTATATCTCTATATCCCAAAGATGACATAAAATTTACGATTGCAATAGGAGGAGGACCAGAAAATTCAGCTGCCAATCAGCAGTAGTGTATTTTCGCACCTTATAAGGACCCGGGCCTGTAGCCAGAAATTAATAACGAATTAAGAGATTGTGTGACAGTTCACAGTGTTGAACAAAACTTGTGTTTCAATGCGCAAGTATCTTGATAAAGAAAGGCATATTAAAAGGAATATCTTTTTCTCGAAAACTTCATAATGGGGAGACACATAAGACATTGGTTGGTGAAGGCTACTCACCATCAAAGGGCCATGTTTTTTTTTTGTGTATCTCACCTGCTATTTGGTGAAGAAAAAAGTGGGTTTACTGACTGGAAAGGGTGACCTGGCGGTCTAAGGGTAAGGTGTCAGACTTCTATGCTGGCGGCCGGGGTTCAATCCTCGGTCCCGGCAAAGATTTATCTGATTACCAAACCCTTCCTTCACCTCTGACAAGACATCTTGTGAATGTGAGGAATGCCAGGCCTCCACCGTGGTTCGGATTCCACGTTAAACTGTAGGTCCTTCATTTCATCTCACAATCACCCTACCATTACACATTAGCGTAAGTGCATATAACCCGAACGGGTAGTAAGACGCGGTGCTAATAATAATAATAATAATAATAATAATAATAATAATAATAATAATGACTGGAAAAATTCCTGGAAAAGAGTACAGGATCACGATAATATATAAATGTATAATTTAAAAATTCAATCTAAAACCAAAACTATGATGAAAAACTTAAAATGATCCATAGAAGTGTATCGACTTCCTTTAGGAAAGGTGGATGGTTAGGGGGGATTGTGGGGGAGGAGGGGAGGCATTTCATTGAGGGCCTACAGCTAGCAAGGTAGTAAATCCGGCCCTGATCTTTATAATGTATTACTAGTACTGTGCCAAATAATATTCCCACTTTGGTTGCCTGGTATATAAACAATTAAAATGTTGAGTGAAAACCAAGGGCATAGCGTCTAGTTAGAGTATAAAACTTAGTCTCCCCAAACCTTCTATTGGACAGTTAAGAAGAGTAAATAAAGTTGCATATACTATTGTAAGTTTAAAAACAACTCCCAAGATGATAAAACCTACATAAATTATTCTTGAACAGAGAAAATATTATTTATTTATTTCCCTTCCCCTTTTGAGACTCACCTCACCTTTTGCCATATTTTTTTTTCTAGTTGTCATCACTACTTTAAGATTCCTAACCCTTTATCCCTACTCCAGGGGTACTGTTAATAAACTTGAGAAGAAGCTAGTCTCGACTGAGTTGTCAAATTGTATTTGTGTTCAGATGCAGGGCTAATGTATTAATAAATTGGTATGACTTGTAATATTATGCATATAAACAAACAATAATAAAATAAATAGCTTCACCTCTAAATGCTAGTTTATTAAATAAATCTATATTCAATATTTTGTTAATAGTTTTGACTGTTTTTTAATACTTGGCAACTTTGTGAATTTAACTCTTGTCAAGGGGTGTGGCACAAAGAGGGACTTGGGGAGTTTTAGTGGAAAAAGGAAGGCGGAGGTAGGAGAATGTTAGTACTCAACAAAAGATAATCAGGAGTATAACTGCCCAAATATCTGACTTAAAAAAGCTTACTCACATAGGCCTTTGGTAAGAAATATTTAATGTACAAAGAGCACAATTCATTACAGTTGATTTAAACAATAGAGCTAATTTTTTTTAAAATGATTGTAATTTCATGAGAAATCTTGTGGCTTTCCCGTTCGGGCAACCTTTCTAAAGATTATTGTTATTCACTCTTTGACTCTGAAGACAATGTTTTGGGTGCACTAGAATTATTCAAAAGATATTTAGTTTTTATTTAAGTGTTGAAATTGAAGGAGAAAAGCTGGTAAATATGTATTATTTAGTAGGCAATTATAAATCTGATATATTGTGTGAATAAAAATTAGTGATTAACATAATATTAATAAATCATCGGCTAGAGCTACTAAAAGATACAAGAGGTAAGACTATTTTAACTAACTTTTTCATCCACTCCTGTGGCCAAATGTTCTAAGCTGTCACTCTCATTATAAACTAGCCTGCTATGACAGGAAGATCAGAGTGTGAATCATGGTCAGGTCTACTGAGGGTGGTTTTCTTAAAATTATTTCCCACTCTCCTTCTATGCAAATGCAGGAAGATTACCTCTAAAATGCTTCCTTCCTCATCCCTACCCCATTAGAGTATTATCATGTTTGTGTTTAACCTACACAGCCTGCAGGCCCTATGAGAGCGGGGTGCAGGGGGTACATCGTAACCTGTCCCAGGGGTCTAAAATTGGCCTTGGAATGTCCTGGGATCTCAGAAAATGTTTGAATATATTGAAGACTACCATTCACATTTACACTACTAGTACTATTTCTAAACTATTAGTGTAGGTACAATATTTTTGTTTTATTAATTTTACCTTTTTTTAGATATAAAAGATGCATAAACTATTATTTTTTTCTTATTTCTTTATTTTCAACTAGGAATAGTTAATAAAGTTTTTTTTGGACAGGATTAATAGAAAATGGAATGGGTGTCCAAAAAAACTTTGTACCGCCTTATAAAATTCCTCTCAGAGCCCCTCTGCACAGGTAATAAGATACATAGTTAAGGTTCGGCCGAAGGGAGTGCAAGTATTTTTACAGTTTTTATATAAGTAAAATTTTTTGGCCAAAATAAATCAAATATCTCTCCAGTAGCAACATAGAGTTTAGTTTTCTGCACATGCTAATATCAACAGATCTTGAATATATGCCAAGGGTTTCCTGTAATTTTGTCAAAACTTTTTTCTTTAGTTAAAATTTTTTGACAAAATTCCAGAACACCCTTGACAGATATTCAGGATCTGTTGATATTAGCATGTGCAGAAAACTAAACTCTATGTTGCTACTAGAGAAGTATTTGATTTAGTTTGGCCAAAGAAAATAATGCTATAAAAACTGTAGGATTACATGCGCTCCCTTTGGCCGCACCTTAAAAAAACTTTAAATAACTAACATTTAAGTCTCCTCATATGCATAATGTTAGCTATGTCACTGGTGAAAACTATTGGACATTTGTTTTACTTAAACTAATTGTTTTGATGTTATCATATTACAAAATATTTAAACCAGATTATCTATTAACAAAATTTGAAATGATTAGATGAAAATAATTGGGTTAATTAATGTGCTTAGAAATTATATTGA
The DNA here is from genome assembly GCA_901482245.1 of Timema douglasi. Lineage (NCBI taxonomy): Eukaryota > Metazoa > Arthropoda > Insecta > Phasmatodea > Timematidae > Timema > Timema douglasi. The sequence goes on from CABEEJ010004140.1 coordinate 4,695, forward strand.
GATAAAATAAAAAAACACAATATTATTTAGATAGTTAAGCTAATCAGTTTATTGCTGAATACACTGTGACCTTTTTTTTAACACACCTTTCATAATACGAGGCGCTTCCACAAAGTAAGGTCTGATAAATTAATTAAAAAAAGCTAATAGAGATAGAAAAGTTTTATAAATGGCTAAAAATACATGCATACCTCCTTTATTTTTCCACGTAGTTTTCATTGACTTTGAGACATTTTTAATATGTGGGCACCAACTTCTTTATACTCCCTTCAAAAAACCTGACGCCAGTGATCCACACCATTTTTCAGTTCATCGGCTTCTGCAAAACACTGAGAGGGCAGCCACTGCTTCATGTTCAAAAACAAGTGATAGTCACTTGGAGAGAGGTCTGAGATATAGAAAGGGTGGTCCATTAGTTCCCATCCAAACTCCTGAATCAGCTTAACAATTTGGGTTGCAGTGTGGGCTTGATCATTGTAGTGCACAAAAAGAAGTTCTGATGTCTGCATGCCACATCTTTTGTTCTAAATTGTGCGTCTGAGTCTTTTTAAGGTTTCACAATATCCTGCAGCTTTAATGGTTCTGCCTTGTGCAAAAAAATCAACAATCAAGACACCCTTCTGATCCCAAAAAACAGAAGCCATGTTTTTATTTGTTTTTTTGAAAGTGTTCTTGTTTAAATTTTTTTTGCCTTTGGGGAAGTTGAATGATGCCACTGTATTGATTGTTGTTTTGTTTCAACATTTAAATATGAAATCAAAGTCTTGTCGTGGGCTACAATTCGAGAGAAAAAAAGTTCATCTCCTTCCTTTTAAAAAATTGCAAAAACAATTGCGCTGACTCCACACGTCTCCACACGTTTTTGTTTGTGTGCTTCAGTCAGCATTTTGGGGACTCATCTGGTGCATAATTTCTTGTAGCCTAGCTTTTCTGTCACAATTTCGTGAATGAGTGACCATGTAACTTCTGTAAATTCAAAAGACAGTTTTGTAACTGTGAAACTACGGTTCTCATGAATTTTCAGGTCTATACGTTCCACTAACTGTCAGTTACCACACTTGGTCAGCCACTGCGCTCCTCATCATGAACAGTGGTGACCTTCTTCAAACAGATGGACCCATATTCTTACCTTACTTTCACTCGTGACACCAGGTCCGTAAATCTTACATATCCAATGATAAATTTCTGCAGCGTTAAGGTTTTCCGCTAACAAAAATTGTATGATACTATGGACCTCAAAATTGGCGGGATTATTTATGACAGCACTAATTTTTAATCACTCTCATTGAACATCAGATAAGGATAATACTGAAGTAAAGGGATCAACAGAAAGCTGATGAGTCAATTCTACGCTACTTTTCATGCGTGACCCCACCTATGAGTCTATTTTGGCGGTCATATCTCTACGGACCTTACTTTGTGGACACACCTTGTATATACTTTTATTTTAATGCAACATTTCATTAAGTACATTTACATACTACTTGGATTTTTTTTAAATGTATATCAATGTTTAAAAATACTTTTTACTCAAAACATAATGCTATTTAAAAAAAATCTGTGAACACTAACTGATCTATACTTTATATTTTAAAAAATGTTCTCTCAAGCATGGAGAAGGAATAATTCTAGGGCAAAAAATGTGAAGTTTGGAAAGTTTAACATAAAGAAGACTCTTCATTTTCCAGGGTAGTTGAGGGGAGAGGAAGCGCAAATTGTAGAAACCACATAAAACACAAAATCCCCCCCCCCCTCCTCATATATACAATATTTACTTAATGAATTAATGAACTTAGTCCTTTATTCATTTGTTTCCTCTCTGAGGGTCATACTAATTGCCGTTACTTTTCAGTGCCCAGCCTTCAGTGCCTTGGCTAATTACTAGCTTTATCATCCGAGATAAACTCTGCCTCTCCTTCTTCCTCTACCTACCCATCTATTTCTCTAGTCTCAGCAACGTCTATACAACCTTGAGTGTGCTGTATTATTTCCTTGTCTCTGTCTGTCTCTTTCTCTCGCTCTCTGAAAGAGTGTCGCGCCTGCACACAGGGTGGCAATAACACTAGAATAGTTTCAGACAGTGGTGTATTGTTTGTGGCATATTTAAATATAGCCACGGTTAAACCAAAAACCGGATGATTCGCACCCAGTATATCAGGAGTATTCTGTATGTACAATAAAATATATATTAGCAACAAATAGTCAAATATTTAAAATTCACTACCATGTACCTACCTTCAATAACAAAGCCTGCATATTCTGTTCGGCAAGACGACGTGCTATACATGTACGTGGACCATGACCAAAAGGTAGTACTAAATAAGGGCTGGTTGATTTGTACATCTGATGTCCTTTGATCCATCTCTCTGGAATAAACTTATCTGGTTCTGAGAAATATTCTGGCAAACGGCACGTCACTTGGTTCTGTGTCACTACCACTGTCTATATAAAAATAATAGATCATATTTACATTCAAACTTTATAAATTCACACATTCAAATTAATATAGACACAACTTTACAAGTGTACAATAAACAAAGTGGACAAAGTATTTGCTTTCTAAATAAAAGTATGTTGTATAAACATATTATATTCCTCTTTAAATAATATTTTATGGCAATATGTGGGATTGTGTATTTAAATATTTAACTCTGCATCATGCATGTATGCTTAGTATGTATAAAAGACAAACTTAAATAAGGCTATATTTGAAATACTGAACAAATTTTGCATAAAAACTTCTTTAGTCAACAACCTAGTTTTGAAAGTTTACTTTTATATGATTCTGAGAATATCTTTCTTTTAAAGAGATAAAAAGTACTGGTAATTCAATCGTTGCAAGCTATGACACATTTTTCTTATTTAAAAATTTGTTTAAATATCTACTTTATATCCATTACAGTTTCCAGCCTGTGTCCTGGGTTAGTTTTTTATTCAAGCAATATATTTTCCACTACTGGCTTGCTAGACCTTTCGTAGCTTCATATGTCTTATAATATAACTTAAGAGTAGGAAAGGCACAACATACAGTCCCCAGCGGTTAATGCATCACTGTGAAAGGGTAAGCCCACATATCACCAATTATAAATTTTTCGGCCATGCGGGAATCGAACTCGAGAACCCTAGTTCAGTAGAAAGGCATGCTACCAAATGAGCTAAAGTGTCGGTTTTTTGAATATCAACTTAATGATTAAGTTTCTAAAAATTAATTTTATTTAAAAAAAAATACTTATTTGGTTGATTTTGATTAAGTAATGTATGCAAGCCAGGGTTGACAAACTGTACTAGTAAATTGTTTTTTCCCCTCTAGTATACTTTCCCTCCAAAGCCAATGCACAAACATTCACCCACCACTTTAATGTGTATGTGGTTGGTCAAATACATTGTGAGGAAGAGGGAACGGATTACTAACAGTCACATCAAACCTGGCTTGCCCTTGCAACAGCCTCTTTACTACCAATCTGTAAATATATGTTAAGATATTAAAAACCAAGTTATATTTAAATAATTGAATATGAAACTTGATAAAAAACCCAATGAAATTTATTTACATTGTAATGTTCAGGCCTACATATACTGTAACATTTTCTTTGTGGGGTGAGGTGTAGTGGTAGACAATCAAGGTTATGGTCATAACAAGATTTCAGATTTGAAGGGGTGTTGCACCATAACCAAAGACAATTTATGACTATTAAATGTTTCTAGATGCTATTTAAATTCTTTTGTGGTATTTAAGGTTGGCGATTTTAATAATGTAAGTGGCCTTAGCTTAGACAATGTATAAAAGCTATTGTTTCATTACTGTTTTACAATCTGTAGCTTCTGTAGGGCACCTTTAATGTGTGTAATGGACACTTTGAGTGTTTTATTCAAAGAGAACAGTCAGTAATTGGTGGAACTTTATTTGTATAGGGGGGGGTAGGGGGCAGTAAGGAAAATAAAGTGTTTTTCCCTCCAACCCAAAGTGGAGTCCAAGTACCCTCTCCAGGAAAAAGTTACAAGAAAAGTTGATGAAGCTATAAACTACTCCGGGGGAAGGAGGGTGGGGGGTGGGGTAGAAGGGCATCTTTCATATGGTTAGTTTTTTAAAATTAGTTTCCTCTAGAAGCTATTTAAAGTAGTCTTCACTTGGAAACTTAATTTAATTTTAATTTTAATTTAATTTAATTAAATTTAAAAATCAGATGCTCCAGAAGCTATTTAAAATTGTCTTTGCCTGGTGATTTTTTGAAAATTGCATGCCCTAGAAATTTGGAAAATTGGATTCTGCTAGAAGCTATTTGGAGCGGTCCTTAGCTTGCATATTTAAAAAAATTATTTGGGGTCTTCCCCATTCATCGCCCCCCCCCCTCTCCATCAGATGCATCACTGACTTTACATCTTTATTAGTAAAATTCCAATTTAATAAGTATAGATCAATGAAATCAGCTACTTTGACACCAAAATATGTCAAAGAGTTATTCCGGAAAATGATGGCTGACTTTATTTAACCTTTAAGTTTTGAGACTTTGTCTATTCCAGATGTTGGCAACACATCAAGAGCAAAGTGAAGTGATTTTGGATTCAAGAATATTGTCGGTACATTTTAATACAAACAATAAAGTAATTTAAATTCAGTTAGTAATCCATATAAAAAAGTACAGTGTGAAAATACAAAATTTGTGAAGAGACTGATAGCTCATAATTATATAAATCCATTCAGAATTATGAGTCTTTTTAAGCCTACACTGTATTTAGATTTTTTAAAGTGAGCCCAACGTTTATGTGTTCAAAACGAAAACAACAAACTCAGTAAATATGCAGTTGTTTAGGAAAATAAGCGAGTTCCAGGAGAAAGAAAAATACTTTATTATATATTTGGAGCGTGTGAAACAGTTAATTATTGCAACAAATATTATGAATGATAACATAATGTAGCAGTTTTCCTTACTAGTCCAGTCAACGAAGACCAAAAAAGGTCGAATAGGGGAAATAATTCGTGAAGTCACAAATTTTTGTACAGTGATAGGGGGGAGTACCACGAACAACATACTAAAAATCCTGACCTGTTGGGTGTGAGCGGGAGGGTGGGGGCGCGTTTAAAGGTCATTCTTCCTAGTTTTTCTCGTATAACTTGAAAACCGTGGCCTCTAACGAAAAGGTGTTCATGTACAAAATTAAACTACATTAAATTCCCTACAAAAAATATTCTATTCATTTTTTTTCTAGGATGAATCGTTTATGATATGCAGGGGATGGAATAATACCGGATTATTAAAAATAGTCTTTAATGGTATAAAATTAATGCTTAATGTAAAATGAAGTGGGTTCAGACCGAATATTAAATGTCTGTACAACAACGGGCCTACCGCTGCTTTGTGGGTGCAGTATTTTAACATGGTTTTATTGATGAAGAAGTTCACAGATTCTGAGCGCCGTGGTGATTGAAATGGCCACTCGGTTTGTGTTCAGAAAATGATACCATTCTTCCATGCAAGTGGTCATTTTCAACATGCAAAATGTGCCCATCTTTACGTTCAAGACATGTTATCATTGAAAACTAGCCAGACACATGTGTTCACCCGCCTTGGTGGCGTAGTTGGCTAACGCGCTTGTCGTGTTGAGCTCGACCGCCGAGGACGGGGAGATCGAGGTTCGAATCTCGGTCGGGTGAACTGGGGTGGTTTTTCCTAAATGGTTTTCCACTCTCCCTCCACGCAAATGCGGGTTCACTTCCTCTAATTCAACCTTCCCAATTCCTAATCCATTAGCGTAATTAGTACTTAAAGCGTATAACCCGAACGGGTAGTAAGACGCGGTGCTAAATATTATTATTATTATTATTATTATTATTCACATGTGTTCAAGGATTTTGCAGATAAGGGTTATTTCACCATAAATCAAACTGCTTCATGTTGGGCAGTGGTTTTGTCAGACATGACCATAGAGCAGACTCTAATGCGCTCCATGAAAAGCTCAGGTGGCCTGAGGCGAGGAAGAGGAATAACTGATTTTGTTCTAACGAAGTGGGTTGGTGGGTCCCCTGGAGCAACCGCCATCTGCTCGTCAATAGAGGAGTTTACCGGAGTGATTTTTTCAAGTGGGGAGCAGCATGTTGATTTCCGGGTATCACAGCAAAATAGGGATGGGCAAGACCGGGCAAAGATTTATGAGTGGTTCAATGACCATCCTCCTTTTCCGAAAATAAATTCACTTATGTCTCTGTCAATAGGGATAATCAGAAACTCAAAAATAAATAGTCACCGAGCCCTAGAAATTGGTACCGCAACCATGCAAAGTTTTGTTGGTTGTAATTTTGGTGACATTAAACAGTCTAAGAAGAATGTGGTGTTGTCATTGGCTAGTATGAGCAATGCCGTAAAAGTGAACGGTGAAACAGTGACTGTAGACCCTCTGACCTTTTCCAAAGAACTGCCATTGCAAAAAAGAGTGATGAAGATGTTGCACAGCTTATGGAATATGAATTATCTCCATTCCCGTTGGCTCTCTTTAATAAAGGGGTAATGAGGAAAGAAAAGAAGTCTTCTCTCTACGATGCTTTTCCCGAGGATAATTATTAAACTCATGATCTACGAACGAGCACCAATGGATTAGATGGAGGCTTCCTCCTTCACCGCGTGAAATGGAATATGGGTACCAAGATTTCTGTACTTTGCAATCAATACATAGCCTATGTACTCAAACATTACGGTCAAAACTGTACTGTGGTTTTCGATGGTTATGGCGACGTCAACAGTACAAAACGAGCAGAGCAGGAGAGAAGGGGCCTCACAAAAACTTCGGTTGACATTAATTTTAAGGAAAGTATGAATGTCACTGTTCAACAGGAGCATTTTCTCGCAAACGAGAATAACAAAACCAAGCTTATTCAACTCCTCAGTGACAAAATGGCAGCGAGGGGAATAGAAACAGTAATTGCTACAGGGGATGCTGATGACACTATAGTGAGATGTGGGTTAGAGAAAGCTGCCCTACATCCCACTGTCACAATAATAGGGGAAGATGTCGACTTGATTGTTTTACTCATTGCTTTTGCACGAACAAGGAGTAACGTATACTTCATGAAGCCGGGCAGGGTAAGGTGGAATCAAAATTGTTTTCAACAAACAAACTCCATCAACTTCCTTTTTGCTGAAACCATCCTCCTTCTCCATGCCTTTAGTGGGTGTGACACCACCTCCGCCAATTACAAAAGGAGTAAAGGAGGAATGGTTAAGATATTCAGCAAGATTCCTGGGCAAATGAAGACAATATCAGACATTTTTACTAACCCCTCAACACCAGCAGACAAGGTCGCACAGGCTGGTGAAAAGATGTTTTTAGAAATGTACCAAGCGAATTCAGATCAGCAAGACCTGAATCAACGCCGGTATGCTGCATTCCTGAACGCATCAACGAATCCAAAATCAGACCTCGCCTCACTGCCACCAACCACAGGAGCTGCGCAGCAAAACTCTTTTAAAGTTTATTTACAGGTAAGTTAAATTAATTTTATTAACTTACTGCTTTTATTTAATGATTTTTACAACACTTTTTGTTGTTACTTACAGCGGTTTTGTTACTTACTTACAGATACAGCAATGGCTCAACAAACCCCCTACCCCCGACCGAGTTGGGATGGAACCGCTCACCCCTGTAACAACCAAAGACCCAGTAGCACCTGAAGCGATACTGAACAACATATTTAGCCGCTGTTCTACTGGGTGTGGGGGACAATGTGGATGCCGAAAAGCCGGCATTCCATGCTCCATGGTGTGCGGCACGTGCCATGGTACATGTACGAATGGTGCATCGTTACTCGATCTTCAAGATGATGATGATGATGATGATGATGATAATTATGATGATTCAATTGTTGATTTTTGAGATTTACACATTCAAGATAAGAAGTTTGTTTTTAATAAGTAATGTAGTTATTCTGTTCTGAGTTCATTTAACATTAAACATTAATTTTATTCCATTAAAACACTATTTTTAATAATCCGCGATTTTTCCATCCCCTGTATATCATAAACAATTCATCCTAGAGAAAAAATTAATAAGATCTTTTCGTGGAGAATTTAATGTAGTTTAATTTTGTACATAAACACCTTTTCGTTAGAGGCCACGGTTTTCGAATTATACGAGAATAACGTGGAAGAATGACCTTTAAACGACGGTCAGGATTTTTAGTATGTTGTTCATGGTACTCCCCCCTACCACTGTACAAAAATTTGTGACTACACGAATTATTTCCCCTATTTTTACTTTGTTGACTGGACTATACCTTAATTGGTTCAAATTCCAAACACTTTATTCTTAAAACTATTATTACTACAATAGCAGCACAGGATAAATAATGATTAATTCATCAACTTTCCCAGGGAAAGCTTGACATCGAGTAGTTGATCAAACTCTATTATGAAACACGAATAATGGGTTTAATCAACCCAATTCATTTAAACCATAAATTACTAATGAAATAATTGAAATAATATAGTGATAAACAACTGTATGATAAAAAGTGTAGTATGAAATAACAAGTACAGCTCAACCAAGAAGTTAAACTTTTTTTTTATATGACACCTGTGCATGGGACCAAAACTCCAATAATTTTGCTTAGTGCAAATTATTTAAGGAGCATGGGATGATTCCCGGATAGCTCAGTGGTTGGACAATGGTGTGCTAAACCAGAGGTCCTGAAAAAAATTCTGGTGATCTTCAAGCAGTTTTAATTGTTTTGCAATTTTATTTTCAGAAACAGTTTGTTCAAGAAAAGATGCATGTTGATTAAGTTATACTTTTATATGAACACCCCCTTTATAATTTTAAAAGTAGTCAAATATCAATAATTTTGACATTTTTCAATAGAAAACTGCTGGCTGTTTAACGAAAAATAAGAAAATGTAACATATAATAAACATTGATACATTATCTTAGAAGGTGTTGAAAATATTACTATAAATCACTCGTTCTTCAGAAAACTGATATGTCTAAGCAAATGATTTCCCCGCAAGACCTGTCTGGTAGCTAGTGCCATCTACTGTTTTCATGATCCATCTGTTCTTGTTGGCGCGGAAGGATACTTTTGTCGGTTGTGAAGCCATACCCGTGCCTTCCAACCTACCGCCAACCATCCCACAAAATAGGCTTTAAACTTGCACTCTACTAGGCCAAGGGCCTTAATTGAACTATGTATCCCAATGCACAACTACTTCAAAATTAAAGCTAGTTTCCATATACAACTTATTAATAAATTCTTGCTTTTCTTGTCGAGTTACTTCTACTGACTAATAATTTACCAGTAGAGTCCCCCTCCTCATTAGTTTGGATCAATTTATAACTATCCTGCTGATGCTTTAAATGGATGTGTATTTCATCATTCGAGATAATATTATATCAATTATTAAAATATTACCGAACAAAATCATTTGAAATAATTGATGTTTTCTATAAAATCTAAGATAAAATATAAATTAGATACAATACCCCATGTGGCACTTTATATCCTGAGAGAATAGCATCTTGTGATAAAATTCGACCAACCCCCACTGAAATTGGGTTTAGTCTAAATGATTCCTTGAGCACAGCCTTTGTATATTGTGCTTTTGAGAGAACTTCAGCAGTTATTGGAGATTTGCAATCTGGGAGAAGTTTGAGACATTCTTCATACAATTTTTCCTGAATGTTTATATTTGTTGCAAGATGATACAGTGTAAAACTTGAAGTGTTTGTAGTCTGTAAGATAAACAAACAAGAATAGAATTGTGTAAAGATAGAAAATTTACACCAATAAAAGGATTTGAATCCTGGTAATCCGGATTCACACACCAACCACTCAACCATACATACACAATCACTCCATAAAAAAGTACTTTGAAAAGACATGTTTATTTTAAAAATAGAGTTGTTAAGTATTTTCCTTAAATAATAAATATGGAATATTTAAACAATATTAAAAGCAAAAATTAAGACTTTTCAAATAGGCAAGAAGAAAACAAGTCTAGTTGTTTTAATTACCCTTAGAAAAGAAAATATAAACAAAAAAATAGAGTTGGGGAAAACTACAAATAGGTTTAAATAGCAATTCTAAATACTAGATTATCAAAAACATGAAAACTAACCAAAGATACTTTATTTATTTGATATATTAAAATATTTATGACTCTGAATACAAAAGAAATTTTTTTTAATTGAATACTTACTGAATCTAATTACGCTTTTAGTTGTTATTAATTTAATTGTTAATCATTCCTTATAATCCTGGTATGTCAGTGCACTGCCTTACCTCCTAGTGATAGTGACAAGGGCAACGGTGTACACGGTATACAGTAAGGCAGTCTATATAGTAGGGATATTGGCTTGTAGGAACAGTGCAAGCAAGCTCAAAGTAAGATTAAGCAACAGTTCTACTTGAGGTATTCTGGCTAAAATGTGTCAACACAAATCAGTAGAGCATCTTACCGTAAGCAGAGAATACTGTCATGAGTGCAGGTATTATCAAGGCTAGTAACCTGGTCTACTCTAATACATGAAAATGTGCAATATTAACCTCGCATGACCGAAGCTACGATGGGCGGCTAGGGTTAAAACTCAAGATTCCCTCTGTTGACAAGCTGCCGAGAACATGAACTATTGGAACGTGGAATGTGGGAGAAAGGTGTGGTAAATAGAATGAACTGTTAGAGGAAATGATTGGGAGAAAGGTGTGGTAAATAGAATGAACTGTTAGAGGAAATGATTGGAAGAAAAGTTGATATTATGTGTGTATGGAAAATCAAGCAGAAAGGGAAAGATGTTTTGATGATGAGTGATGGTAGCCTGGAACTTTGATCTGGTGTGGATGAATGGGCAAAGGGAAGTCAGGAGTATGTTTAAGCCTGAGCCCAGCTAAGCTGTGTGTGAGAAGGTATGAATTGGTGTCATCTAGACTTCTATGGGCACATAAGAAATTAGGCATTTTTAGAATTATATTAGTTGATTGTTATGCTCTGGGGGAGGGTGAAAACAAGAATGGGAGAGTGGAGTTTTTGAATTAGCTCAATGAGGTGTTGAATGCATGTGAACCAGGTGAAACAATTATCTTGATAGTAGATATGAATGGATGGGTGGGTATCCAAAGTAAGAATTTAGAGAGAGCGTTAGGAAGGTAGACAGGGTGGATAAAAATGGTAATTAGTTAATGAGTCTGTGTTTGGAAAAAGGTTTATTTGTGTCAAATACATAGTTTGAGCACAAATCTATTCACTTGTAAGTTGTATACACGGCAATGGGGTGATATGAGAACAATAATTGATCATGTGGTGTATGATGAGTGACTTAGAAGTTTGTAAATATTACTAGATCTGTGAGTGTAGCTGAATGTGGAACGGATCACTTCCTAGTCACCTCAATAGTTAAATTAGGTAGGAATTTTGTGAGGAATCAGCTCAAGAGTAGCTATTGGAACATGAGAGAAATATACTTGTATTTGTCTGGGATAACCTGTATAATTGTTCCACGCTATTATATGTACAGAAACTGGTTTGTATAAACTCTAGTTTTTGTTCATGAACAGAGAACAAAACGTGACAAAAGACTAACTCACAAGAACACACAAGCGTAATGGCGGTGCTTGCATGCACATACCACCTCATGCTAGTAAGTATGAAAGCTTAAATACTTGCTTCGATACTCTCGCCACTTGAGTGATTTACATTGTTAGAAAATAGTCCCAATACATGACATAATTTGGAAAAATGAACTTGTGGCAATGGCTTTGTACATATATCAGCACGTTGAAGTATGGTAGAAACATATTTAACTTTAATTTCATGCTCATTTACTCTTTCACGAATATGGGGGTATTTAATGTCAATGTGTTTAGTATGTTCGTGGCAGACCGAATTCTTTACCAATTGAATTGCAGCTTGATTATCAACATGCAGAACAGTTGCAACATTACAAGAACAGCCAATATCGATAAGTAGACTCAGCCACATGGCCTTTTTTTTTTTGCAGTGGAGGGTGTCGCTACATATAAATGGCTTTGGTTGTACTGGTAGCTACGCTCTTTTGCCTTTGAGTGGACCAGGTAACTGGCCCATTTGCAAATACAAAAATACAACCCATAGTTGAACGACGTGTTTCTAGATCCATTCCATAATAGGCATTGGAGTAGCCTTCCAGACTGGATCCCCTCTCGCTACTTTTGCACGTTATACTCAATTCTAGGGTTCCTTTTAAATAGTTAAAGATCTTTTTTTACACCCTTCCATTGATCACAACCATGGTTACTTAAATATCTACTCGCTACACTGAGAGCAAACGCCAAATCTAGACGTGAAACAATTGTCAAGAGCAAAAGAGAACCTACTGCCTCTCTATATGGCACATTCGTTACTGCATTTTTGTCAACTGATGGACATATTATATGTTGGTCAGAAGGCACGCTTACAATTTGTGCTTCGTCCATTCCATACTTTTCAATATAATTTTTGCATAAGAACTTTGGTGGATTCGCATTGTTTTGTTGATTCTATCTGTTTCTATTTGTTAGCCTACAAAACAACTTGCATCACCTATTCTAATCTCAAACAAATCATTCAACTCTTTTACAATAGATTCTAATACTTTGATTGACTCAGATGCTATGTCCATCTGGCTTCTTTCCGTTCCATCATCAACGAACAAGGCTAAAAATAATATTATGCCATCAACCATACCAGTATAGATACATTTTTCAGCTTCACTTGGTGTTTGATTGAACTTTTGAAAAAATGAGTAAACTTTTCATTCCAACAACGAGCAGCCTGCTTTACACCATATGATGACATTTTCAATTCACACATCACTTCACTTTTATCACAATCGACGAACAATTCCACTGGAATCGCCATGAAGAGCTCCGCCTTCACATCACCATGTATAAAAGTGGTCTTGACGTCACACTGGATAAGTTCAAGGTTGTTTTGGGTTACCATACCCTAGAAAACTGGCAGATCATATCTAATGACCGGTGTTAAAATCTCAGTATGATCAACACCTTTTTTCTGTTGAAATACCCGTGCGACAATACATGCTTTATATCGCATCACTCCACCATCTTTATCATGCATAATCTTGAATACCCACTTTGAAACAATTAACTTCTTCTTTGGGTCTCCTTTAATAACTCGCCAAGTTCCATTTTTTAATGTGATTGCAATTCCTCCAATATTGCTTCCGACCACTTTGTTTTTTAAGATCCACTATGGCCTCTTGATATGAATTTGGAGTATGATCAGTGAAAACAACTTCATATCTTTTCGGTGGTTTGATGTTTTTACGATCCCTGAGACCTATTTGGTTGACTTGAACCTTATCTGGCTTAACAACCTCTTCATCAGCTGATTCTTTGACTTCATCATACAAGTCTTGGTATTCGTTGTCACTTTTCTCCTGTATTTCTTCTTCACCTACCTCAATTTATGGTAAGAAAAAATATTCATCCACATCAAATTTCATTGACAATGGATTTTTGTGGATCGTAAACCCTATAATATGTTGAGTCATGTTCATATCCAACCATTATTACTCTCTTTGACTTAGGATCAAATTTCTTTCTCAGCTGGGTTGGAACATTCTTATATGCGATTTACCTAGGCACATAAGTGGGAGACATCTGGCTTCTTTCCATTCCAGATATCATATGATGTCAACTTTGTATTATGTTTGGACGTTGTTTGGTCCAGCAAGTAAACCGCGGTGTTTACTGCTTCAGCCCAAAGATCTAGTGGTAAATATTTTGATCTCAACATGGTGCAAGCGCTTTCCACAATTGTTTGATTTTCACATTCTTATTTACCATTCTGTTTAGGTGTGTATGGTGCAGAGTTTTCCATTTTAATACCTTTGGAAACCAAATAAGTTATATTTTGATTACAATATTCTGTGCTATTGTCCATGTGCAACACTTTCATAGCTCTCCCAAACTTATTTGACACCATCATTTAGAATTCTTTGAATGGATCTAAGCCATCGCTCTTGTGTTGAATAAAGTATATATGTCTGTACCCTGAGGGATTTTCAATGAAACTCACAAAATGCTTTGCACCTCTGATAGATGGCACTTGCATTGGTCCACACACGCTTATAATTTTACCAGTCACCCATATTCTTGAAAGGTAATTTGTGAGATTTTCTAATCTGACAGGGCTCACAGAAGAAATCTTTCACGTCACTTAATGTCACCCCATCTACATCACCATGTTTCACTATCTCATTTAACACTCTTTTATTCACATGACCAAGATGTTCGTGACATCTTTTGAGACTTGTTGTGGATATGTTTGCTTCTTGAGGATTTACAAATGAGCTCTTAACTTGGAAAAACATTCTGAAACTGTCATTGTTTTGTTTTGCCTCGTATGCAAACATTTGATTATTCCTTTTGATAGTTACACTTTTTCCTTTGAAAGATACTTTGAAACCGTTGGACGTTACAACACCAACTGAAAAAAGATGTTTGCATATTTTAGGAACATAAAATATGTCTTTAATAGTTGCATCTTCCCATTTACAGCGTACGAGTGTTTTTATTTGGATTTTTCCAGTGCCTTTAACCTCATAGGTACCATTATCACTCAAATGGATTGCTTGACCATTTGAAGGATGAAAATCTTCAAACCAATCTCGCTGGTAAATAATGTGTTGTGAAGCGCCACTATCGGTAAACCAGACTTCACTTGTTTCAAGGCTCAGTAGTCTTTGTACTTGTTCTTCTAAAGGTAAGTTAGTACGCTCTTCATTTTTTTGTATCTATGAGCGCACACCTGTTTGATGATGTTTCTGATGACTGAACTTTCTTCTTCTTGTCACAGGTTTTCTTACGGCAATCCCTTGCCATATGAACTTTTTTTCCACTATAAAAGCATTCTCCGTCGAATTTGTATTTTCTTCTTTGTTGTTCATAGTTTTTTCCCAGATTCACAGCCTTTTTCCTGTCACCAAAATGCATGGAAGCAAATGTTTCATTTGCTTCTTCATTTGCTGTGAGACGGCCTTCTTCTTTAATGAACATCTCCATCAAACTGTTCATTGTTTGATTTTGTTCTGGCACACTACCCCATGCTGTTTTCAGAGCATTATATTTTGATGGTAAACTCCTGAGTATATGTGCCATAATTGTCACCTCATCCACTACTTGACCAATATATTTCAATTGCTGTGCTAAATTTGGGATATTTGAAACATATTCGACTATTGACTGTCCCAGGTCCATTAGGTGTTCATGGAATCGTTTTGTTAAAATCAGTTTGTTTGAAGCTGATTTCTGTTCATAAATTTGATTCAGCTCGAGCCACATTTCGCGCTGTGGTGCTTGTTATCAATGGTTGTAATTGTTTGGGTTCCATAGACGAGAATATAACATACATTGCCTTGGCATTTTGTTTGTACCACAAACTCACTGTTTCTGAAATGACCCCATTGTCCACAGCATTTTCCGGCAAGTTACTTCTGCCTTCCACCAAATCAATTAACCCGCACAAAACTAATATTTGTATGATTTGAAACTTCCGCGCTAAAAAGTCATTTCCATAAAATTTGGTCATATGCCTTGTGGATATTTCTTCTGACATTTTTATTTCACACATGGCACACGTTTTCAATTAGGCAAAAAATGGCCACCCGAACTTTACCGACACGTCCCTTCCGAAAACTGTTCTTTCCGACCAAATCACTTTTTATTATAACCACACAACGTTTCTGGGTTTATAACCTATTGGAACGCGAGATAAATATAATTGTATTTGTCTGGGATAACCTGTATAATTGTTCCACACTATTAAACATATGAAAATAGGTTTGTATAAACTTTAGTTTTTGTTCATGAACAGAGAACAAGACGCGACCGAAGACTAACTCACAAGAACACAAGTGTAATGGCGGCGCTTGGATGCCATTAAGTATGAATGCTTAAATACTTGCTTCAAAGGTAGCATCCTAAGCAATTAAGAACGAAAGGGGAAAAATTGCAGGATAAAAACGTGAGAGTGCAGTATGAATGATTGCTGGACAAAAAAATTAAATTTACAAGAGCAAGACTGTAATGTTGAAATAAATGCTAATGATTAGGGACCAGATTTTAGCTGGTTGCTTTTTCTTTTACTTGATCGTAAAACATAGACTGATGAGATATATATTCATTTCATGTGTTCATGAGTACAATATGTTCATTTTGTAGTGCCAATATAAGGTGTCAGACTTCGGGGGGTCCGGGGTTCAATCCTCAGTCTCGGTACAGATTTATATGATTACCAAACCCTTCCTTCACCTCTGACAAAACGTGTATTAATCACAACTTGTGAATGTGAGGAATGCCAGACCTCCACCATGGTTCGGATCCCACGTTAAACTGTAGGTCCTCCATTTCATCTCCCAATCACCCTACCATTATACATTAGCGTAAGTGCGAATAACCCGAACGGGTAGTAAGACGCGGAGCTAATAATAATAATAATAATAATAATAATAATAATAATAATAATAATAATATAGAGCCTATAATAGCCAATTCTTTTGGTTTTTGCTTATTTTTATGTGTATGAGCCTTAAGGCACCTTTTTGGCTTTGACCTCTTTCTCACTTTCCTATGGTCTGGTTTATCTTCTGAAAAAGAGAGTTCAGGTTCTTGGAAATTGTAAATTGCAGCATACTTGTTTGGAGTAGGTTTGATAATCGACAATAGTTAAATAGCTTCCAATAAGCGTAAGTCGGGTGAAGGAGGATGGGAGCAGTGGCAGACATCTCGGGAGGAAATAGCATGGCATTTTAGGAGAAAATTTATATTTCTTCGGAAACAGCAAGTTTGAAATTTTGTCCCTTGAAATTGTGTAAGGAGAACTCAGCTTTTCAAATTACAATGAACATGTCTGAAAATATAGCCCATTTCACAACTGAGAATCTAGAAAAGTATTTAGTGATTAACATAATGTGACCAACATCAGTGGTTGAATGGGTTAAGGCATCCACTACCTCAGTTGACCGGACTGCCGATGAAGGGGAGATCGAGATTTGAATCTCGATCCAATGTATGTAAGGTGTATTTTACTAAATGTATTTTCACTCTCACTCCATGCAAGTGCAGATACATTTCCTATAAATTCCACCTTCCTCATCCCTAAGACATTAGTGTAATTAGTACATATGTTTTTATAGCTTGATCGAGTAGTGAAACATTGTGCTAAAAACAGTAATGTGAATTGGTTGTAAGTAGTAAAATAAAAGGTAGTAAAATCTATTTTACATTGCTTGTTTTGTGTGTGTTTTTTTTTTCCTTAAGTACCTATTTAGGTGTGTAAATTCCATATTTTTGATGCCTATTTGCCACCCTATTTTAAAAATGTCTGTGCCTAAGAATCTACTCCCTAATAATGATATAAAAAGTGCTTGTAAAAAAATGGGAGGCTGTAGTTGCATGCAAGTAAAATGTGTGTGGAATTGTGTGGTAAGAAACATAAAAAGAGATGCATGGTGGAATGAAAAGTTTTAAGAAGCTGTGAGAGAAAAGAAAGAAGCATACAAATGAATATTTGCTGTGAAGATTGAAACAGAACGATATAGGCTAAGGAACAGAAACAAAGAAAAAAATATTAATGCAAAGAAAGTAGTAAAGGAGAGTAAGGAGCAAATGAGATTAAAAGACGGAGAAATAATGCAGAATGATTTTGAAGGAAATAAGAATCTGTTCTGGAATTGGGTAGGCAAACAAAAGAAGGAGAGCAGGGAAAGACTTACGGCATTCATGATGAAAGTGATGAGATTATCTGGGATGTAAACAGTATAAGATAGCATTGGAGGGAGTATTTTGAGCAGTTATATGGGAGAAACAGCGAAATTAAAGAAAATAAGGAAAATGTTATAATGAGTTAAAGAATTAATGAGGATGAGGCCTATTGGCGACGAGGATAAAACAAACTATGGTGTAACATATTTCTGGCTATTTGGAAGTACAGCTTTAAAGGTTTATTGAATTAATTTAATCATATATGTTAAAAAAAAAGAAAGTTCTTCAATTGAAAATGTACGGACAACAGACTTGAATCAACTCCGAGAACATTTGGGGATTTTAATAAATTAGGGCGCGGTCTATTCAAAATCAACCATATTAACACAAATAGCGGTTATAGGAAACATGAGTAGTTTCTACAGTAATGAAAAAACCTGGTCGTCATATGTGGAACGATTCGAACTATTTGTCGAGTGTAATAGTATAACTAATGAGAAGAAAGTAAGTATGTTACTGACAGTAGTAGGCGTGAAAACCTTTAATCTTTTACAAGATTTATGTACACCTGACAAGCTGTCAACATAAAGCTATGTGGATCTAATTAAAATTATCCAAGAACACTTATATCCTAAACCATCATTTATTGCCGAAAGGTATAAATTTAGTTTAAGATCACAGCATGAGCATGAAAGTGTATCAGATTATATTGCTAGCTTAAAACAAATGTCAAGGCATTGCGAATTTAAAGAATCATTATCTGATTATTTAAGGGATCATCTTGTAAGGGGATTGAGAATCAGCTCTATTAAGCAACAACTTCTAGCGGAGAGACAACTAGGCTACGAGAATGTGGGTTATATAAAAATCAGCTTGGTGAGATGAAAGAGTGGAACCTTTTAGAATAAATGTTCAGGTGGAAGGAAAAGAAATTCCGTTTGAAGTACACACAGGTGCAGGGGTATCTCTCCTTCTCTCTATCTATCTATATATATTCTCTTTATATATATTCTCTCTCTCTCTCTCTCTATATATATATATATATATATATATATATATATATGTATTTTTTATACATACAGTGTCAATGCCAGCGAGAATCATATCCACGGACATGCCAATGACATCCTTTTGATCAAGGTGCTGAGAAGACAAGTAAAGTTCTAATAAAGATGGTTGATGTGAAGTTTTATTAAGGTTTTGTAACTTCAAGATTTCAATCTTCTTCGTCACCAATTCCACAGCCACTCTAAACAAGTACAATAATAATTATTTGAAAAACTAAAGCTTGAAAAAATAACTATTTGCTAGAGTTTATTATATGTTGAGAATAAAAACACTTTAACCAAATGAAAATTCTATCAAAATAAAATAACTTTTTTTGTTGTAACATGACCTTTTTACTTCCAGTTGAATAAAAAGTCATTAAATTTTAGGAGTATTATAAATGTACCAATTATAACCATTTTTTTACTTGCATGCTACAATAAGAAAATGGTTGCTGTTAGTGGACTTGAGCAGTGGCGTCGCGTTAGGGCAAGCAAGGCCAGCATTGCTTGCCTTTGATTGAAGATATATAATTATTTTATTTAATGTGTGCAAAAATTTTCTCCTGGTAATCGTTTAGATGTAATTCAAGCAACAGGGGGTTTAAAAAAAATCCCATACATGGTAGTGTATGTAAGACATGCACTGATCCTTTTAATGGTGGTTGAAAGTCGGTATTTGTCCGACTTTCATCCTATTGCTCTAGCTAGTGTAGTTCTTATTTGTGACATCATAGATTTCAGAGGGGAGAGAAGGGGAAGAGCTACGGATGTCAGGTAAAAATGCAAGCAGCCGAGCAATGACTTCTCTTCCTGAAAGGTGACAACTAGAACTGAAGTCACTAGGTAACCTCCCCTTTCCAAACATAGAGGGATGGTATGGCATGAAAGGGGAAATTAATATTGTTAAGGTCCTGACCCCGTACCTACACATCTTTAAGCCGGGTACACACAACACAACTTCTTGTACATACAGGTGTGCAAGAAGTTTCAGCCTGAAGATGGCATCGTGTAAACACCAAAACTTGTACAAGATATGCTTTGCACAACATATTGTATACAGTTTCCAGAAATAGAACGCGTCCTATATCACCCATTTTTCTTGTGCAACTTTTGTGTTGTAAACACTAAAGCTTCGTCTGCTAAACAGTTACTGTTTTTTTAAAAGAGTGACTGTAATAAAAAAACAGCTAAATGCTTGAAAGCCAACAAATGATTATAATTGAAGGAGGTTAAACCCCAAATATAAAAGTTTTCAACTGTTTTAAGAGAATATAAAAAAATTAAAATTCATAATATTTAGGAATGATTAAGAAATTATTTACATTAAATACTAATATTTTCCAAATCATTCAAGCCTTATTTTTCCATAAAAAGCACCAAAACGCCATGTTTTTTTCAAATATTATATGTAATCACAAATGCAGTGTAAAAAGTCACTGGCTAAAATATGTATAAGATTCATGTGACCAAGATATTGTACAATTTCTTACACAAATTTTTGTACCAGAAGTTGTATCATGTGTGGCAAGCTTTAGAGTTTTGTGGAGTTTATTGTAGCAGGTGATTTTATTTTGATGTGTGTATCAATGAAAGATAACAAACGAAAGTTTATAAGTATGTCTATAATAAGTAATAACACAATAATGTAAATCACAGAACAGAAGGACGTCCAAAGCTACAACTATCATTAAAAAAACACACTTCCAAATAGCTTCTTGAAGCATACATTTTTTTTTAAATTCCGGGACCTCCTCTTTTAAGCTTAGGGGCACCCCTTCCAAGCTTGCCTAAGAATTTTGATCACGAGACACTACTAGACTTGTATTTAATTTCTTAAGATAGGATGAGAAAGGGAAATTTTTAGGTAAGTATGTACCTTAACAATTACCTGGTAAATAATATTAGAAGCCACATTGTGAAAAAAAAAATCACACTAAGTCAACCTAAATTCAAGTACAGTAATTGATTGTTTTGCACTCCCCTCCCCCTCATTCCTTAAAATTTTATCATCAATAACATATCTGAGGCAACTTTTTTATCATCGTGTCTAACTACCCGTTTGGGTTATACGCCTATGTATTAATTAAGCTAATGGTTTTAGGAATGGGAAGAGCTATATTTATAGGAACTGTACCCACACTTTCGTGGATGGTGAGTGGCAAACAATTTTGGAAAAAAACACTCTCAGTACATTCAACCGAGGTTCGAACCTAAATTTCCCCATCATTGGCAGTCTAGTCTACTGCAAGAGTAACGCCCTAGACCATGCGGCAACCAAAGAAGATCTGAGGGAACTGCATGCCTCCTATGGGGAAACAGCATTGTCATTTTCTGGTTTTTATGTGGTCAATCTACCCTTATATATAATAAAAATTTCACAACGTTGGTTTGTCAATGTTGCCAGTGTCTTCTTCTTCTTACCCCAGCATACCACCTCCATAAAACCTGTAGATCCCTTAGAGGTGATTATGGTGTATTCACAATGCAAAGGTATTATTGAATGGCTTACCTTCACACCAATTTTGAATCCTTGGTACATGCCTGATGATAGCCAACATGGGCTTGTGTGATTTATAAAACTTGTGTTTTTGTGTTAAAGGGAAGGTGCATATAAGAGAAAGCATTTCCAACCCTTTCAAAAATAACGAAATTAGATAAATATATTTTTTAAATTTCCTGTAGTTAAAAAGTCTGCTTGACAGCATTTTAACAGTTTATTTAACAAATTATGTTTCATATTTGCTTATAATGTGTTGATTAGTTGAAAAAAAAGTTAATTCACAAACACACAATTACCTAATTTTGATAATATTTAGTTGAAAACAAAGTGAAAAATGTATAACTAAATAAAAATGAGGTGCTGATTAATAATTAATAATTTACTAACTGTTCCAAAACTAGATGAGAGCGTTTCAATTTTCTGTAAAGAGGTGTGTCAAACCATTTCCACAGTTGCAATCCATTGTCCGTCCTTAGAATACTACTGTTGATGGACAGTGCTGCATCAATGAGGCGTGAAGACAGTTCACTGTTTTGATTGAAACTATCCAATCTGACATCAAAGGCTACCAAACATATAACTGAAAAAGCATATGTAAATACATGTACATTATATCAATGCATGTTATATATGTATTTATATATATTCATTTTATTAAACAAAATTCATTAAACTTGATAACAATAAAACATATTTAATACTATTATAAAAGCGAACAAATTAGTCACAGAAGGATAAACACTAAAACCACTTTTAGAGAAATGAAATTGATTCTGAGCAGGGAGTCGGACCAAAATGTGTATCTGTTCAGGTTTTTGTTCTGGTTCTCCAAACAATCATTTTAAGATTCTGGTTCATATTTAAAGAAATTCTGCAGAAAATAATATTAATTTCACCTGATCTATCAAATTATTTAAACCACTAGTTATTAATTAAATAAACAATTACTTCTTCATTGCACACAGTGAGCACATTCCCTCGACTACTACTTGTTTTATATATGAGTGTAGAAAATGAGTGAAAAGCACTAAAATTCAATATTCATGACCCTGCATGCCTTTTATTAATCACTTTAAACTGGCCTACTACAAAATAATGGGAAAACATGGTTTAAATTGTTTGTAGTTAACTAGACTTGTTGTACACTCCATCGATATTGAAAGGAAGCAACTAATAATTCACTGAGCCAGCGAGGTATGATATTCCTCCACACATGACTGCAGAATAGTTTGCCTAGCTACACCCAACACCTAAGTTAGAGAAGGCCTTAAGTCGTTAAATTATTTCTTGACTGTTGCGAAGGAGTGATGGGGGAGGGGTTATGTCTTTTAGTGATGCCAGAATGGTTTGATTTAATAGATTAATTTTACTTTATTGTTCTGATAATGATAAAATCAATAACTAATATTTACATACTAAGTTAATTATGTTTGCTTTCATTAACATATTGGCTGGTAGTTTTTTTAGCTATCAAAAGTTTAACCACGTCAAATGTTATTTGGGCACTGTTGCCCACATTGATTGGTTTTACATGGTAACATAAAGCAAGTCTCCCCTTTTCCAGAATCTTCATTGTTTATAGCCAATTATAAATTTATTAATGATTAATTATTATATTCCACACATGTGACTTAAATAAATTAACTCTAAAAGATTTTTACTTTATTTGTAAGAAGCTGAGTTTTAAAAAAACTTCTGTAATTTAAGGGTCCCAATCCTAATTTAAAATATTTTATATTATTTCTGGGTGGACAAAAAATAAATATTGATAAAATATCATCCATTTGACATATTTTAGTTATAAAAGTGAATTTATTTCTATTCATCATGTTGTCTCCTAGGAAAGGATTTCACATACATACAGTCAGGGTTTGATTTTCTTTTAAAGATACGGCCGGATTTATTTATCTCCTGAACCATTTAACCAATTGCTGTGTGGTTGTTACTTTTGTACTGGATCAATATCCAGGCAGGCTTTAGCATTATTCGTGAATAATCAGGTGTTTCGGCGGGAGTCCCGGTGAAGGCCAAGCCGAATGTTTGTATACATTTATGGAACAACACAATTACTGTGGGGTAGTTTTTATTATTCGTTAGTGTATTTATCCAGGCATTTTTTACTATAGTAATTATAACTGGGTGTATTGGTGTAAGTCCCGATGAAGTGCCAGCTGGATATTTGTATATACCTATGGAACCACTTACCGATTTAAATGTAGTTTTTTTTGTAGAATATTTATTCAAGCAAGTTTTAGCATGATTTGATCATGTTTTGTGTTGTGAGTCTCGGTGAAGGACCAGCCGGATATTTGTCAACAAGTGATTCCGTAGTTAATTGTATTCTATAGGATATCAACCGGGAAAATTGTAGTATGAGAGACCTAGGTTTTTGGGGTTCGAATCCTTGTTAAAGTTTCGGATGGAGGTTGTGTATATTTTATCTAGGATATTTATAACTACATAAGCGATTGTAGTGTATTTTTTTTAACTGGGCTTACGTAGTTTTTATATACAGGCAGGATTTAACATTAGTTTAATCAGGTGTTTTATTGTGAGTCCCTGTAAATACTGACAGGCCTAGCTATAATGGATTTTGTGGATCAGCCAGAAGGTGAAATTCCGTTCTTCCGTGAAGGGGATAATAAAATCAAGAGTGAACTATAGGAGAATATTTATAAGTAACATAATATTACCTATTTCAACCATATTTACTACTAATTACTCAGGGATAATGAATTAAAGAAATACAAATTAAAGGTGATGTAACCACATTTGCTTGGAGGGAAGTTGGGAAACAGTTTAGGAAAACGTGTCTCAATATTCCCGGCCAGGACTAGAACCCTGTTTCATCCATTACTGAAAATGGACCATATAAGAATATTTTTTTTCCGCATAAACACCGAAGCATTATAATATACATTATTTACCGTATTTCCTAGAATATTAATTTTACTTTATAATTTTGTTGAATATAAGATATTAAATATTTTATTTTGTGAGTGTTTCGAGCAGATATCACACTGGTCTATAATCTATTATTAACTCGGGGCTTTCTTTTTTAAGTTCAATCAATAATGTTTTTAACACATTGAGATTATCAACAACTCTCAGACCCGGCCCGGTGGCGTGTTTAGCTAACGCGTTAGTTTACTGCTTAGCTCGACTGACAAGGATGTGGAGATAGAGTTTTTAATATCGCTCGGATGAACTCTGATAGTTTTTCCTAAGTGGGTTTACACTCTCTCTCTCCACGCAAATGCGGGTTCCCTTCCTCTAACTTCAACCTTTCCTATTCCTAACCCATTAGAGTAATTAGTACTTAGGCGTATTACCAAAACGGGTAGTAAGACGTGGTGCTAAAAAAAAAAACCTACCCTCAAAAATTGCTTTAAACACACTTTCCTTGTCCTATTGATTTAAGATTGACTATATGAAGGTTACTTAAGAAACAGTGAGGTTTTCCTAGCACTCAAACATATTAATAAATAGTTAGTTCTGTGTGTGCTGGCTGGCCGCAAATGTCCACGTATAGAGTAAAATAGTTAAATGGCGCTTGTCTAAAAGGAAGGTTTGAACACATTATTCCCTTCATCAAGTCATGCACTAGCAAAATACTGACAGTTTCTAATGCAGTTAACATTCCTACATCTTTTAAACATTTATAATTTGCAGTAAGCCAACAGTTATTACTCCTTCCAAGTAAATTTCAAGAACAAATAAATGATGTATTTTGTAGGCTGCATTACGATTTATATGTTAAAATCTTATACTCCTCAAATAATTATTGGATGGATTGGATTATGTTATATTTATTTTAAATAAAATTAAGTTTAAGAAAGAAGGGGATAAAATTAATTATAAGAATGCATAATTTTTAAGAATCAATAAGAATGTTTATTAAGCTAAAACTATATAACATTTTCAAACCTGTTTCTGGTTCTAAAGAAATTTATTTCTAAGCATTCTGTTTTGATTTTGGTTCCTGAAAAATAAATGTTAGTTTCAGTTATCAGTTCTGGATCCAGTTCTGGTTCGACTCCCTGGTGCTAAGGGTTGCTAGGCCATTTACAACATTGCAAATAAACTTAACAGTTGGATGGAAAAATAAGCATTTCGCAGAATTCAAAGGTAATATCAAGTATATTTAGACTGAACAGTTGTGGAGCATGTCTATCACCAAATTAAGCCTTTCTAGTGATGTAGACTAATTAATGTCAAGGAAGCATTATACTGTTAAAGGTCATGGCATTCTAAGTTTAGCAAAAAGAATATTTAATCCACCTCAAGAATATCTTAAAGTGAAGCAAAGAATGTTTATTTTGAAATGAGCAATTTTAAATGTTTCTGTTTGAAAACTAATATTCTTCTTCTCCCCCAAAGACTTCAGAATTAACCCTTACCTCATTTTGTAAGTAATGTATCAAAAAGTCTCCTTATTACTAATAAATTAATTTGGTAGTCATTATAGACTTATGACAAGGCAGGACGCCAAAATCATGGAACTCAAAACACAATAATGGCATGACTATGCAAGAAATGCAGAAGTTTTATTAGAGGCTAGTAAGGAAATATGTTTAGAAGTAAACGCTGAAACCCCTTCATATGCAATCACACAGAGAACACTGAATGAGGATGATAATTTATAAATAATTTCAAACAACATATAATTTGATATGGTAAATAAGTTTAAATATTTAGGAACAATTTTAACTAGAAATAACGATATTAGAGTGGAAATTAAGATAAGAATACAGTAGGGAAATACAAGCTATTACTCGGCCAGTAAGTTATTGGCATTTTGCCTGCTTTCAAGGCATGTAAAACTAAGAATCTACAGAATAATGTTACTGGTTGTTCTTTATGGGTGTAAAACATAATATCTTACCTTATATGATAAAAAGAAAATGAAGATGTTTGAAAATAAAGTGCTTAGAAAGATATTTGATCCAAAAAGGGATGAGGCTACTGAAGAGTGGAGGAGGTTACATAATGTGAAGTTACATATCATATACCAATCACAGGACATTGTAAGGAGCATATAGTCCTGTAAATTACGAGGGGCAGGACATGAAGCGTGAATGAGAGAATCAAGAACCGTGTTCAGGGTATTGACTGGCAAACTCAGTGGGAAGATACCATTGGGAAGACCTAAATGCAGATGGGGGGGGATAACATTAAAATTGACCTGAAAGAAATAGGTTGTAAAGAGGTAGAATGGATAGAATTAGCTCAAGATAAAGATAGGTGGCAGTGAACTTGAGAGTCCCTAATGCCATAGAGTAAGTAAGTAAATGGCAACAAGTTAATGCAATATATGAAAGTGAATAGTCGAATAACCCGCTTTGCTGGCTGCATGGTCTAAAGTGCTACTCTCCCAGTAGACTAGAATGCCTATGGCGAGAAGATCTAGGTTATAATCTCGGTTTGGTTATACCAAGAGAGGTTTTCCTAAAATAATTTTACACTCTCCTTCCATGCAAATGAAGGTATACTTCCTCTAAATATAACCTTCTTAATCCATAAAACCATTAGTGTAACTAGTAGACAGGTAGTAAGAGTCGGTGCTAAAATAAATCAAATAATCAGTCACACATGCCTTATGAAGCATGATGATAATTAATCCCTCAAATAAATTTAAAAATATAAATTTAGTAGTTTTATATATGAAAGGGTTAATAAAAAAAACATACGTTCAAGAAACAGTTTGGAGAGTTCAGGTAGAAAATCATTTCCATTGTGTCCAGGAGTAATTTTATTTAAGAACTCCTGAATAACTTCATCTATAGCTGGAAGGTATGTTTTCACACAATTGGGTCTACTCAGGTCACGTTGAAATGCACTACGAAGCCTTAACCATTCTGGCCCATTTCTAGAACAAATTAAAGTGTATGATGACTGTACATATCATGCACAGAGTCACCAAACATTAAGAGAAAGACTGGTTTGATGTAACAAATATATTTTTCTTTTTGTTTATAAACATGACTTCTATTCATAACTCAACTAATTTGTTTTGAATTAAAATATTTTACACTAAAGTTGGGTTATTAATCAAGAAGGTATAAGGAAGATAGTCTTATAAAAAACACACCTGAAAATAAGTATAGAGGCAGTATAATAAAATCACAACTGAAGTTCCACCCCAAGTACACTCAGCTATGACGCCAATCCTGACTTTAAGAGCAAATGTGGCGTGAGTGTATTTATGGGTTAAACGAGGTTCTTATAACTAGAATTTAATATTTGTAGTTCATATTAATTTTGTTTCAACCCTTTTTCACTTTCTATTTTTTGTATTACAAAGTTTAATCTCACCTATAATAGTGTTATGACCGGTCACCTATTCATAGAGTGTGGGCGTGCATGTATGTGTATGTGTGTGTGTGTGTGTGTGTGTGTGTGTGTGTGTGTGTGTGTGTGTGTGTGTGTGTGTGTGCCCGCCCACACACATAAATTTAACAATCACAAGAGATGTACTATTTTATAACTGACTAATTTAATGGCATGGAATGATGAATATAATTACATATCAGATGAATATATGTAAACATGACTATGGGCAAATTAACCTTATACTGAATATGTCTAAACAATGCTGAGATATTAAAACTACAGCCTTTGATGAAGTACTCCAAGTGAACTGCTACCGCATCAGTTTGTCTTCAGATGAACTCTGGATCATGAATTGGCCTATTATTCTTAACTGAAATATCATACTCACAGTAGGGAAGCCACTGTTTCAAGTCTAGAAATGTCATCATAAATTAGGTGGCCATCTTATGACTTCTAGTAATTTTTAGTTGCAGCTTTATGTTTCTGTATCTGTACATTATAAATTTTGAGCATATCCTGTTAAATAGGTTGGTTACCTTTTAGCTCACAACAATACCCCTAAATTTCTAAAAGAGCATTTTCTTCAGTAGACTTATATCAATATAAACTATAATTTTTAGGTTGAACCTTAACTTTTTAATTAATATTTTGATTATTTTATGTGAATTTTAATTTAACCCAAGTTGACATGTTAAAAGAATTATTTTTGTCCAATTATCATTTTACATCAAAACTTTGGTGGAATTTTCATTTCAAATTAAATGTTCATATCTATAATGAGAATGAGCCCAAAATTAAATTGTTCATAATTTATAATCATTTTGTTGAGGCATGGATATCAGGGTGTCCAACCAAAACATATTTCAAAATTCCCCGACTTTTTCAGATTTTCCAGAGTCAGTTTACAACTTTTCAAGTCACTATATTATAAATATTATTTTATTAAGATCACAACTTGATGCTAAAATATTTTTAAACACATACACAATCTGAAATTGTGATATTAAGTAGGGTTACAGCCTAAAGTGATGGGCTAATGGGTAGATTGATCTAAGTTAGATTTCAGTGAGATCATATTGAGACATTAAAATATTGCCTTATACAAATATTGTTTTAAAGTTATGACACATAGTAGATGGATGGAAATATGGCATACAAAAATCCCATGTTGATGTTGAGAATTAAAGTTAGTATGTTCAAGTGCGTTAAAAGAGATTGTGGTGTGTATTAAATCATATAAAAATGTAATTTTGAATATTGTAAATAAAATTTGAGTATTTTTTTTAGTGAATAAGTGAAAATTCCATCAATTTAATGACATTACCAGACTTTTCCATGCCTTTTCCCTGACTTTTTCCTGTTTTCCTGGTCGCTGGACACCCTGAATATGCACGTCACATCTTGGTGTGGCGCTGCTGATATCGTACTCACAGCTTAGGATGATCAACACTCAGAGTGGGGGTCATCCTTCAACTTCTTTTTTCACCATTCTTTAGCTCTTCTCTGACCTTAATCTCCTCCACTCGTCCTTGACATCAGATCTGCCAAGTGCTCAAACTAAGCGTGGCACCATGGGAAAATCTCGGGCCCCCCTATCTTTGGTATATTCAACTTCAGTGGTAGTGAAACCTTATTTGTCTATGAGGGGTAAATTAGCTTAACAAATAAAAAGTATTTTGAGGACTTTTACCCCAAAGCTAAAGAAGTACCTAGGGACATTCCCTTAGCAAATGCTTGAAAATTGTTTACTCATAAAATATATTTGGGGTGGCCCTGATCTGATTATACATCTATACATCTCTACAAGCTATGTAGAGTGATATTTCCCCTTGAACCATTTGAAATGTGAATATATATATATATATATATATATATATATAAGCTATTTTGAGCAGTCCTCTATCGGAACACTTTTTCGAAATTTGAATGTCTTTGCCTAGAATTTTATGGAAAATTAGACACATACTATAAGTTATTTGAAGTAGTCTTCTCCCGACAAATATTTGAAAATTGGATGCCTCCAGAAGCTATTTGTTGTGGTTCTCGCCTGGAAAATTTTAATTTGTACTTTTAAAAAAAATCTTTGGTCATATTTACAAAACAAAAAGAAATATATGCAAATTAATCTGTAAATGAACACTGAAATGTTACGCACATGATAAAGTACTAATATATAAATTTAATTTAATTAAAGTACAGTGATAATAGACACAATAAAACTCTCAAACACTTCAATACAAAGGAAAAGACTGGATTGGACCAATGATATCCTTGTGACACATGCCAGTTGTTCCTCCACAATTAACCCAAGCTGATGGACTGGACATGCACTATTCCTTAGTATGGATAGGCATTTTATAATTAATGTTTATTTTATTTCATCTACTAAATTTGGTTATAAAAGTTTGTTACTCTAGATCCTGGCCTTAGGCCCCTGGGTGTCTCAGGCCTGCTACCATGGTACCGATAGAACCCCTCCCATTACGGTAGGCCTGCTTGACATTGTTCTCCTCCAGGTATTGTATAAGTATACTCTTATTTCTGTTCCTCAGTTCAGTCGACGTGACCTGGTCCCAGTTTATTAGATGGTAACTGGCACATCAATGGATCAAAAAGTCTAAAAAACCACCAACCTAAATTTTCATTAACTAGGTCTGATTTGAACCTTCTTGCAACACTAGCACCATAACGATAGATGGAACCTTCAGAGAATTTCAAATCCACAGAAGAGGTTTTCATCTTGCTTAACCAAGTTCGCATCACTGAAGCTATTTTACTCTTAGTCTTACTACTACTACTACTACTTCCTGAGGAAGATGCAATGAAAACATATATAAAAATATTTAAGTGTGTGTAAATGTGTGTTAGTATTTTTACTTTTATTTTTGCATTATTTCTACCCATTCTATCATATGTATTTATTACATATTATAATTTGCTTGGATCACTTTATTTCATACATAAAAACGCATTAATGACATGATAGACTATGTTACAGAAACACATGAAATAAATTACCATCAAGGTTTCCTAAAATGCAAAGCAGTTTATCGAGCTATGTTGACAGAACTTGTTTATTTTAATTTCTCTGTTGCACCTAGATAAGTGTCAGTTCACTCTTTGATTTCTAGCTATGTAAGTGAAAGAGTAATGGTTCACCTTTTATATGTTTTTTTGTGCTAGTTTATTTTTAGTTTTTTTCATCCGCCTAAGCAAAATTGAAACTTACAATTACATTAAAAAGTGGTTTTTTTTTTCTATTAGTCTAAGAAATTTTGAGGCCACCTTAATTCCCAGCTCTGGACTTTATAACGTTTATGGCGGTCCTGTTGTCAAATAGTCAAATTTAAATTTGTTTTCCCACCGCAAAGAAAATAGCAATAATTTTAGAAATATCTTAAGCTCCCCTTTTTGGTTATCACATTCTTGTTTTGAAATTTTATAACTTATTTGATATTTTTTATGTGTCTGCCAAATTTTAATCTTAAAAAACACAGAAAAGTAGTGTTCTTTATCTATTGGTTTGGTAAATTTAGGGTACCTATACCCCCTTCCCCCATTATCATTTTCCTCTCCTATGATTTGAAATTTAAGTATGTTCAGGCATTAATGGTAATTTGAAGTAGTCCTTATACATGCCTGACTAATTTAAATCTTATGCCACACTTAAGAGGTAGTTTATTCTTTTAGTTTTGGAAATTTAAAAATCTCCTATTTCACCAGATCCCAATTAAAAATATGAAACATCTAAAACCTTTTTGGTCATGTTGATTGATTCCTCTACATTCCTGGTAAATCTTAATTTTTTTAAACTGCCCAAAAGTGTTTATTTTTTACCTATATACCTGCCTCCATTTTCCAGATTTTCTGGAGTCCCAGATTATATTGACATTTTTCAGACTTTTGTGGCTATTGTCTATTCCTGCTTGCCAGATTTAAGTTTTCTACCACACAAACAAGTAATTGTTTCTGTTAATTTTTGAAATTTTAAGCACCTCATTTCTCCCAACCCTCCCAACCCACACTTTCTACAATTACCACTTGTTCATTTCAAATGAAAAACCACCTGGTACCAGTCGGGAGTTGAACACAATAACACTAGGATAGCAGCCAGGAGATCTGACCACTAAACCACAAGGCTGGTCATTCAATAAATATTAATCTTGTTAATGTTGTTATACTTCTGTTAACGCTTACACTTTATAGCCCCAAATGATTAAAGTTCATGTAACTAACATTTGTCTCCCAAGATATAAAATACCCTATCTCACATCCTGCCGATTCTCTAGGTAAGTGGTTCCCAAACCGTGGTTCACGAACCCCCCGGGGGTTCGTGAAATCTTCCAAGGGGTTCGCCAAAATATTTCTTTAATGGTGGATTTTTGTAGAACTTGGTGAGGAAATGGGAAGCATTTACAACTGTTTATCATCTCACACTGAAGTCAGGTGATTATATCGAGGTAGAATTCTTACAAGATTGTTTTAACTTAAACATGAAGTTTTAGTTTTTCTTACCAACCATCCCTTTCACAAAGAAAATTGCATGCAAGATCAAATGTGGCTCCAGGCTTTGGCCTATTTGGCAGACATTTTCTCAATAATGAACAGTTTAAACCTAACGCTTTAGGGGCCAAATATTAACCTTTTTACTGTGCAAGACCGTATCGAGTCGTTCATAAAAAATTAAATTTTGGGAAAAGTGTTTAATTAATTATCAATCAAACGGAGAGCTTTGATACCCTTCACAATTTCATAGTAGAAAATCAGCTTTCTTTGGACAAATATTTTAAGAACATGGTTATAGAACACTTGAAGGAACTTGGAAAAACCTTCAGAGAATATTTCCCAGCCATGTCCAATAATACAATTGGATTCGCGATACCATGGAAGAGACAGATGTTTTGAAATCCTCCACATTAAGCGTGAGTGAAAAAGAGCAGCTCCTTAAAATTTCCACTAATTTTGAATTAAAGAAAAGCTATAAATATTTGTCATTAATTGGTTGGTTTAGAGGAGCTCCCAAGGTTAAAGAATAAAGCTAATGCATTTGTGTTACCATTTTCTTCTATGTATTTGAGTGAGAAAAATTTTTCTTTGTATGCCAATTTAAAAGCTAAATACAGAAACAGGCTCAATGCTGAAAGTGACTTAAGACTTTATTTATCATCTGGGGTTCCTGATTTCAAAGCTCTGTGCCATCCAAAGCAAGCGCATCCTTCTCACTAAGTCACATGAAGAAGTGAGTAGCTGTTAAAACTTTTAAACAATTTTGAAACTTAAATCGGCATGAAATTTTGTGATTAATGGAGAGTATTTCAGTTGTGTCAAAGTAGCGATTTCCAGTACCACTTTAAAAAACATGTGAAATGTGATACTATTGTGACAGTAAAGATAAAAAAATGTTACTACGGTACTTTACTTGATTAATTTAAGTTTTAATTTTTAAAACAAATATATAGTTATTATACACTTACTTAAGGGGTTTCAATATTATTTAATGATATTTGGATGGGTATCCCAAAGTAACTAACGGAGCTATAGTAGGTTAATTTAAAGGTATTAAACATTTTGTTTACAATTAATAACTAAATTTCATAAAAAATTAGGTATAAAATTAAGTGCGTGGCTATGGATATTTATCAGAGTGTTTGTGCAACTCAGAAGTTTGTGAAAGGGGTTCGCGAGTCAATAAAGTTTGGGGACCGCTGCTCTAAGTCATAACGATGACCTATGGACCTCTTACTATAGAATTATTATGTATTATGCATACCCTAATGAAATGTACTGCACACACCTATTAGGCATGACAAATGTCATTGAAAAACTAAAAGCATATGAAGAGACTTAACAATTCCTATACACGAAACTGATTTTGATTATTCACAAGTATACTTACGTTGGAAGAAGTCCGCCAGTGTTATAAACATGTGGACGATCTCGCCTGCACTTGGCGAGTGCCAAATGACTTCGTCGCTCTGGATACCTTCCCTCTGCCCGAAAAACTTGTTCAATATCTTCTGGAGTAAACACCCATACCACATTAATTCCAGGTAACAGCTCTTCCCGGACCAAGGGACCAAATAAACGGAGCTTTCTAAATCCATTGTGATGCAAGCGATCCATCTTGTACTCTCCTGTACAAAATTTGTAATATTTAGTAAAGGATTAGATTAAATGTTCTTATATTACATCCACCATAGCTAGGCTAAATGATTTTATAATAATGAAGATTGAATGCACAAGCAAGCATCGAAGATTATTTATATTGTGTTTTTCATTTGCTTAACCTTAGTGTTGCTGTTACCATACTAAAAGGTAGCTTTAATTTGTTTGTGCTTCTCTTGTCCCACACTTTTAAAAGACCACTAGTGTCTCATTAGTAATTAATTTCTAGGGTAAGGAAAGTTTGATATGACTGTACTAGTAAATTGTCTTCTCCAATTAGTATCAATCCTATATGGCCAATACACAAATATTTCCTCACTAACCTATTTTGTGTGTAGTTTGTCAAACAAAGAATAAGTTCAGTCCAGTTATTTGAGCTTGTTCCGACAACAACCTATGAGCCACTTGTATAAACTAATATGAACCATTTCAGAGAGAATTGGTCAGTATCTGCAGATCAATACTTTTAACACTCTTGACCATGCGAAAGCTAAATCTTTAAGTAACATCCAAAATAAAAGGATGAAATAGAATTGAATATTATTGATATGATTACTTGTAAATACAATTACCACAAACGATCAAACAACAAATTTTTCAGAAAAACTGCTTTGGTTAAGAATTATAGTTTAGTAATTTCAAAAAATCTATAAATATGGGGAATGGAATACAGAAACAAATTGAAGCAAAATATTATTCTAATACATATCAACTTAATGGTGTGAGCAAACATGTTGTAAGGCTACTTACAATGTTATAAAAATAATAATTGTTGGTTGATTGGTTAAACCAATCAAAGTCAATGATATGTTATAGCTTTTATTTGATTAAATGCTTGTAATGAAATATAATCGTAATACATCATGTTTCTGCAAGGATGCTTTACTGGACTACCTAGAAACTTGTATTTGGTTTAGTTTTATGGCGATTACTTTGGTGAGTGGGTCTTTTTTAGCGATTGTTTATTTTAATTTAACAGGCATAATAAAATGTATTTAATCTATTTATAAGTGTATGTGAACTTATAACACATTAGTTCAAATAATATAATATTATGTATTAAGAGAGAATAATTCCATCCCTAAACAATGTTGCAAGTAAACAATGATACACACACCCTCTTCAGTGGTTGAATGATCTATGAGTATAACCCGAAGAGGTAATAAGATGTGGTGCTGCTAAACAAATTTAAAAAATAAAACTGGTGTGTTTTCATTAGATTTAGAATCTACTAAGGGAAGAGTCATTACAAACTGGATCCATACTGATATGCTAAAAGATCAGGTGGCCTAACTAGGAGAGAAAAACCGTTGTTATTTGTAATCATAAACACAGTCAAACAGGAAAATAGTGAAGAGCTTGAGGAAAACACTAAACACCTTCAGACAGAAATGAACTGATGTGTTCGGTTTTGACCCACAATCATTCCTACACTCATATCACCATCAAAGGTAAAAATAGAATGCCACTCACTACCAATAGTACCAACAAGACTGTAGCATTTATTGGAAATATATGCTCCAAGAAAAGTCTAAATGCAAGAAACTCACCAAAAGTCCCCCACTGTGCTGCGCCGACTGACTGTTTATCACACGAAAGAATAATGGCGTCCTCCTTCCACAAAAAACGTTGTTCGTCTGAACGCGGTGTAAACACTGAAAGAGTAAAATGCTCTATTCCCCGTGGCGGGGTGTGAAGGGGTGTGTGGCGAGCATGCGCCGTAAAAGTGTAATACGTCCAGAATGTTAATTTTAGCTCCACGTTGATACATTTTTATCCCCTCCCT
The DNA here is from genome assembly GCA_901482245.1 of Timema douglasi. Taxonomy (NCBI): domain Eukaryota; kingdom Metazoa; phylum Arthropoda; class Insecta; order Phasmatodea; family Timematidae; genus Timema; species Timema douglasi. Next base: position 40,253 of record CABEEJ010004140.1, read on the forward strand.
CCCATCATGTGTCTTGTTTTCCCTATGTTTGTAGTTACCCCTTATCCCCCTCTCTGAGCTGGTATAATCGTATATATGCTTGTATTGTCCGTGATGTTTTTCACTTCTCTCGGCAGGGCCGTCCCCTTGGACATTCCTTGGGTTTTTGAGGTACGAATAAAACTCTTCAACAGATATTATTTGAAAATGCTAGAAGCGTCGTATCCGAAGTATAAATATGTCAGATTGTAAAAACTTTATGTAATTTTCAAAATGTTAAGTTCGAATCTTTTGCAGTATTAATTTGTCCGATGTAGAGTCACCACGTAACATTCAAAATGTTAATTTAGAATCTTTTGAAATATAAATAAGTCAGATGTACGTAATTTTCAAATGTCTAGTTTA
>CABEEJ010004140.1:43672-54799 GCA_901482245.1 Timema douglasi
AAAAGATTCGAACTTAACATTTTGAAAATTACATAAAGTTTTTACAATCTGACATATTTATACTTCGGATACGACGCTTCTAGCATTTTCAAATAATATCTGTTGAAGAGTTTTATTCGTACCTCAAAAACCCAAGGAATGTCCAAGGGGACGGCCCTGCCGAGAGAAGTGAAAAACATCACGGACAATACAAGCATATATACGATTATACCAGCTCAGAGAGGGGGATAAGGGGTAACTACAAACATAGGGAAAACAAGACACATGATGGGAGGGAGGGGATAAAAATGTATCAACGTGGAGCTAAAATTAACATTCTGGACGTATTACACTTTTACGGCGCATGCTCGCCACACACCCCTTCACACCCCGCCACGGGGAATAGAGCATTTTACTCTTTCAGTGTTTACACCGCGTTCAGACGAACAACGTTTTTTGTGGAAGGAGGACGCCATTATTCTTTCGTGTGATAAACAGTCAGTCGGCGCAGCACAGTGGGGGACTTTTGGTGAGTTTCTTGCATTTAGACTTTTCTTGGAGCATATATTTCCAATAAATGCTACAAATCTCGCCCCCTTGAGAGATGGGCGGCTGCACTCATCCTGGTAAAGTCTTCTATAATGATGTGTCCCCACAAGACTAAAACCTGCTACTTACAAAACACACATATATATTAGCCTTTATACACTGTTGGTAAATTGGAACCCACACCCTGTCTAACATAAAACTATTATAAGTAAATTTATTTTTACTACACATCCCCTCAATCCAATGACAAACCACTATTATTGTTCCAAATTGCAAAACCCCATCAGGGTTGCCAAAATTTTATCCCTTTAGCTCACTTAAAAATTGTATGACCTGGCGTTTCCTTTTTACAATCAACTGTCTTTTAATTCTTAAAGTGTCTTATATAAGCATTTCAATTTAGTTTCAAACAGTTCAAATCCTTTGGTTGTTTTGCTCTCGTTTGTATGTTATGTTAACTTTACTTAAAGTAAATTTTTATCAAACATTATTATTCTTTTTACATTATGTGAATGATAATTTAAGTTAACATCAAGTTTATTTTGATTCTGAAATTACCATAGTGATTATTAAGTAGTTATGGTTAGGTACGTACCCTCAAGATGCCCAGAAGTATTGGGAATTATGTTATTACTTGGTTCATTTTAAGTAAAACCCAAATGAAAAACTTCAATATTTATTAATTTTATTTAGTTTATTTCCAGTCTATAGTATATTTATTAGAAATATCAAGTAAAAGCTATTGGAGGGCAGAGTATATAATCACTTGGTTGTGGTGTATTCTCTGGGTATGCAAGTCCCGCGCCACATATACCCATATTCATGTGGATTAACTTATTAGTTTAAAAATCAATATATGTTAATTTTACAACAGTGTTTCTGCTCAATGAGCTAAGAGTCCTGGGTTTGATTCTTGGCATGGTCAATTAATTTATCATTGGTGAATAGTGATTTTCCCCTATAACAATGATGGATTTATGGCTGGGGATGGTTGTTGTGCCTGTTCTAGACTTAAATTAGTTGATAAGTTGTATGCTAATATCAGTTGGTTCAGAAAGTGCACATTAAATAACTAAAATAAAAAATTTCAAAGGTTCTCCTACCAACCAGCTTATGAATTCAAGGGCCTGCTATTTAAAACTGCATGCCAAGCGAGAAGGGTCCAAATGACCTTGGCAAATGTCCATGGAGTTACAAAACTCCTCCCTTTCCCTCACACCCAATGATGGATTTTACAACATATGGCATGCTATAAGTAAACAGCAGGCAGAGCATTGTGCTAACTATTGAAAAAATATTCAAGATGACAATTGTTTTTGATTAAGGTAACACAGAATGGTTAAGCCATAAATTACATAAAATATTTCTAAATGGTATTTAATATTCATAACAGTATTTAAACTACTGTATACCATACTTAAATAAATATTTTTATGATACTGCAGTTTAGGCCTATATATATTAACAGGTATGTTAAGTGTTTATTAATACTGCACTACGCATTGTTATGAGATGAATGTTCCCTGATAGAATTGATAACTTCGTGGATGCGTGCTTGTGGCTGCCATGATAGAACGTTCAGGGAATTAGAGTGATCAGTGCTGATTGGCGCTGACTTAAAAGAGAAGATAATGTATCCCTTCACTTGTTACCAACCTAACCTAGCCTAAATACCTTAACCATATATGACAAGGTATTTGGCAAGCACATTTAACACTCTCTTATACTAGACAGAGGTGAGCCTACTTTAACTGAAGAAGACATAGCTCACTGGATCTCTTGTATGAATGATTTATTGAGCTTTAAAAATGTGATTTTAGTTTGGTTTTATATATCTATAATAAGAGTGTTCTTTCAAAAGTAATGAAAAGAATCATTTCATGCAAAGAAAATTAAATTAATATTTAATGTTATATTAAAACCCTTCAAGGTAGTTTCCTTCATTACTGATGATGGCTTCCCAATGTTCTGGTAGGGTTTGGGTGCCATCTAATTCACCATTCAAAATCAGGCGTCGGATTCTTCAGCTCATAGCTTGACTCAGCTTATCCAACCACAAAAACACTGACACCACAGATTGATTCCTTGATCTTGGGGAACATATCGAAATCAGGAGGAATCATATCAAGAATGTAGGCAGGGTGGAAAACCTCTGTCAACTCAAAATAGCCTTTACAGATTGATTTATGTGGGGTCACATGTCATGAAAGATCAACACACAAGCAACCAGAAATTGAGGCTTGCTTTCTAGAATTTTTGAATTAAATTTTTCGCATACATGGTTTAATTAATTCTCGCCAGTCAATCAACCCGATCAGTTGTAATAACACCTCCATAAACATATGCAATTATAATCATTTGTTTCACTTTTGACTGTTGATTACGACATTTAACAGGACATGGCGAGCATAGATGTCTTCACTTGGTTGTTGTGACTATAATTCTGGTTCAAAATCACGCGTCCATGTTTCATTGATAGCCACAAAACGTTTGAGTAACCCTTCACCCTTTCATTAGTAGTGTGCGAGTAGCTGTTTCACAATCACTTTGTGAGTTGCTCACTTATCAGCTGACAAGAGAAGTGGAATCCATTGTGCAGCGACTTTATTTTTATTTTTAAAACCTCCATTAAAATTTGGTGGACTGAGGATTTCAGTGTCCCGGATTCCCAAGTTATTTCCTTGAATGTAATTCGGCAGTCTTCCTCCAAAATTGTGGTGATTGTTGCCGCCGTTCTTAGCCTATCAATATGTTTTTGTCTTCAATGCTAGTTTGACCTTAACAAAACTATGGAACTAAAGTATTATTATTATTATTATTATTTAGCACCGCGTCTTACTACCCATTCGGGTTATACGCTTTAAGTACTAACTACTCTAATGGATTAGGAATTGGGAAGGTTTAATTAGAGAAAGTGAACCCGCATTTGCGTGGAGGGAGAGTGGAAAACCATTTAGGAAAAACGCCTCCCAGTTCACCCGACCGAGATTCGAACCTCGATCTCCCCGTCCTCAGCAGTCAAGCTCAACACGACTAGCGCGTTAGCCAACTACGCCACCGAGGCGGGTGACCTAAAGTAAAATTGTAATTCAATACATTGTAGAGTCCTCATAAACATCCTATAATGATGCATACATTTCTCTTGGCGCATGACTTTGTAAAGTTTCCATTTTAATAAAGGATATTTAATCCAACCACATAACTTGACCTGGGCCTACATGCTCATCTATTTTAAATGCATATAAACAGACACCTGCTTTGTTTTATGTATATATTAGTGTGAAGAGGAAACGTCAGGCTACAAATATGTTCTCAGAACGCAAGTGTAGAGTGCATTACTTTTGGGAAGATTCTTGTAAATGCTTGCATTAGACTATCTAATCAATTAATTGTGATTTTATTTCTTTATGCATAAAAAAATCCCATAAGAGATGAGTATAGATCCACCATTTCAAGCAGAATTAAGATAAAAGGTACAAAAAATCTTTTCTCATAACTTTGTTCAGAAAAATGGCTTAGAAATATGTCAATGCTGTAACAATAGTGTTAGGAGAAAGTCTCCTCTTTTTTAGTCATAGTTTGTTCATCTATAGCTTCTAGAGGAGAGAATCTCAAATTGGGAGGCACCACACCCTTACTAGGAAGTGCGAGAAATGCAAGGGTGTAATAAGCGTGGAGGTTCTGGAGGTCTGAACCCCCTGGAATGTGTTGGACCCCCTTAAGGAGGGTCCATGTATATATACAAAAAAATTAACAAGGTAGAGCTTTTTACTTTTACTACAGTTTAATGTAAATGCCTTTAACCAAATACTAGTTAATTATTATTTTAAAATTCACCTTCTAGATGCAGCTTGTAGAACTTCCGATTGTAAAATGATCCCTGCCAACATTTTAAATACTTTTATTTTTGTGTCTACATTCAAACATCTATTGGGAAACAAAGGACGTTTCTTGGTATGAGTCTAGTTGTAGGGTCAAAGAGAAGTAGGCAAATGTTTTTGATATCAATTGTAAAAACCTACTTTATAAATCAACAAGAGAAAAGAGCAGCTTAAATAAAAGGACAATTGTCAGAAATGGACTCGGCAGCTTATGTAGGCTGAATACCTGGATTCCCCCATCCTCTCTTTCAACACACCTACTTTCGCAAAGTAACTATGAACATTTTGAAACCATTTAGAAAATTTGAGCAGCACCACATTACTATTGAGTACAGTGTTGAGTGTAGTGCAAGGTTGTGTGTTGTGTCGGTATGTGGTTTTGGAGAAAGAATTCAGTATTATAATCCTAGTTGCTTGTTGGTTGTTGCTGCTAATGTAATAAATATTAGTGTTAGTTAAATAATGATAGAAAAATGTCAAGCCTTAAAAATCGTTAATATATGCTCGAGACCTGGCTTGTAAAAAACCACCAGCAGAGGCACCAAAAGAGATGAGATTGTTTTTTATTAGTTTTACTCCCCAAAATTTCAATACCAGTTTGGTTATTCTTACTTGTACTAATTACACTATTGTTGTATGAGCGTGATGCTTTTACCTGTGAATTGTGATGTCAGTATAGACCAGGGATGGCAAATTTGTGGCAAGCAAACACGATTTGGGTGGCACGCCGACATGGACAAAATTAAACATTGTATACAACTTTTGCAAATGTGGTATAATTTTTTGAAGTCAATACAATTTCTACAATCATGTCATGTCACAAAGTACTTTTTGAAGTCAACGGTTAGAAATCGTCTTGGCTTGTGATTAAGTGCATCTTTTGTGTTGTTGAAGACAACACGGTTTGAACCGAAAATATAATATATGACTACCAAAATGCACTAATATTGGGTCTACTGAGCGTGGATTTTCCTAAAGGGCTTTCCCACTCTTCTTCCAAGCAAATGCGGGTAGATTATCTCTAAAATGTTTCCTTCCTCATCCCTATCCCATTAGAGCAATTATCAAATATACATATAGCCTGAACAACCGCTTGAGCTGGAAAGATGAACTTTGGAAGGGAGGTTCTTTTTATGTAAAGGGTGATAGTTATCATTTTAATTGTTTTCAATTCACTACTTAAGGGGGTTAAGTAGGGAGGGGATGGTTTTTACGTATCTTCCAAACCGCTTGAGCTGGAAGGATGGAACTTGGCAGTGACGGGCCGAAGGATTTTGGGATTTTTCAAAATTCAATCCCTAGGGCGTAAAGCGGGAGGGGGTGATTTTATGTATCCTCCAAACCAATTGAGCTGGAAAGATAAAACTTGGCAGGGAGGTTCTTTTTTAGGTTAAGGTCGATAGTTAACTTTTTATTTTTCAAAATTCAACCCTTAATGGAGTGAAACGGGGAGGGGGTGATTTTTCTGTACATTCCAATCCGCTTGAGCTGGAAAGATGAAACATGTCACTAAACAATCCAGTGTGAAGAACGGGTTATTTGGCTAGTATTTAATAAATCCATGCTTAACAATTTATTGTGTGTGTTAAAACTAAGGCCATAGTTATTATAAACTTTAATTCTATGTTTACCAATACACTATGGAAAACATACATTAAATGATAGTGGAAATGAATATGTGTGTGTGTGTTTATATACCACGTTTGTGATTATATATATTATGTAGAAATAAAATATACATAAATCCTATTTTATAATCAAAATCACATGAATATAGTAGCCATATAACCTATCAATTTTTATATTCAAATAACTCCACTTCAACATTTAATGTTGTTTTTTTTTCCATAGTGAACGTATATAATTTTTTTCCCATAACAATTAATTAATAACTAAATTACATATTCTAAATAAAATTATGATATCTAAAAGTTTCAAGCAGTGTTCTAAAATAATTTATGTTGAGACCTGGTAATTTGTTCTAAGGGTGGTAGTTCCTAAATGCTTTTCCAGTATCCCTCCACCCACATGCGGGTACACTTTCTATAAAATCAACCTTCCTCATCCCAAACACCTTAGCATAATTAGTACATAATCATATAACACAGATGAGTAGTAAGAAGCATTACTGAAAAAAATGTATCCAAAATAATGTATACTATCACGTTAACTTTAAAGTGGACCTTCTCCCCACCCTCCCCCACTGGAAAAATTTCCTTTCTACTCCCTTGGAGACATGTTATGACCAACAAGATCATAAATTAAAACAGCAGGAATTTTACAGACCTTATCATTGGTAAACCAAACTAGATTGAGTTTAACATTTAACAATGAAAATCTCCCTATTATGGTGTCAGGAATGTGAACATGCAACTCTTAATACACTGTCTGTATTTAAATCCCTGAATATGCAAGTAATGCTATGGTCTGCAGTTTGTTGTGTTTGATATTTAATTTATATTTGATTGATTGATAATTATCGGTGTTTTCAAATTTGTATATATCTTATGTATAGTTTGGATGTAATTTTATTACTAGTTTAGATATAATTTTATGAATTCAGAATATCTAGAAGGCTGAAGAGGTGGATATTCACATGAATATTTGGCTAGGTCGAAAAAGAGACTATTCCATGAATTCTGGTTTTAAAATAATGAAACACATCAAATGGCTACAAACTTAAAATTACAATTGCAGCTTTTTGTTATATAGGTAGTAGCATCAGTGATCAGTTGTATGATTCGAGTTTTTTTCGTACACTACACTTGGTTTTCTAGCTTACCCAACAAAGGCAAGTATCTCCACAACGTGCCAACAAAAGGAAGTGCTTTTGGGCCTGGGATCTCATGGAATTCTTTGACAGCAACTTGTGGTTTTGTTGCAAAACTGGTTTCCTAAGGTATAATTACAAACATTAATTAATTTTACATGAATTGTACATATTTATAACCACAAACAAGTTCATAATTGTGGCATAAATGGTTTAAATTACATAGTAGGCCTATTAATCTAGTCACACAATTTTGTTAGTTAATTCATTTTGTCTCATTGAGTTGGCACTTTGATAGCTTTGGTTCTTTAGAATTATTATTTGGTCAGACTTGAGGTGTTATTCTTTGTTTGTATATGAAAATGTTATTGGTTGTGCTAATCCCCAGCTAATTGAAATAGTCTTGATTTGCGGTACACTCTAGTACAAATAGCCTGAGTAGATTAAATCTGAAGTAACTTAGTTATTGGCACAGTATTGAGTGGCATAGGGCAGCTTTCACTAGACTGGAGATACCTGTTCAAAATTTGGGAAATTTGGCTCCCATAAAATTATATACGGTAATGTTTTTACTGGATAGTATTAAATACATCATTAGTAAAAAAGTGATGAAAGCGATGGTAATGTATCAGAGTAATATCCAAGCAACACTTATATATTAAAAAAAATTAAATCACACTTTGTAAAAAGTTTGTAAAGCCAAAAACTGATTTCATTGAATAACACCAAGATTGTTTGTTATTCAGCTCTTTCTCTGAGCAGGTAAACGACTTTGAACAAAGGTAGTTTATTATATTAAATTTGAAAAAGAAAAATATTTAGAACAGTCCAACTATGGTAATATAATGTGTGCTTGCTACAAGAATAATATATATTAGTGATAAAAAATAACTATTCAATTTTAAGATAATCTTATTTATTTAGAGTTAGTCCAACACTATAATTTTAACAACGTAACTACTTTTCATTCTCTTAGAGCACTAGGCCACAATTTGAATGAAACCTGACCTCTAAATCAATGTAAATCCAGCTCAAAAGAACATGTTGCCTTTGAATGTATAACTACTGCTGTGGACCACAGCAGGAGAAAATTAAAGGATAGAGAAATTTATTTGAAAATTAACCTTGTTACCCATCTTATGTACTCTTTCTACTTCATAATGATTTAAGTTTTTATCATAGTTATTTTTAGGGGATGTAAGAGGAAAATTTCCCGCTGGCCCACCCTAATGTACCTCCTTGGGTATGCCACTCATTGATTATGTATGTATAACTCGCTTCGGTGGCTTCATGGTCTAACACAATAGTCTTGCAGTAAACTAGACTGCCAAGGACAGAGAGATCAAGGTTTGAATCTCAGTAGGGTGTATTATTATTATTATTATTATTATTATTATTATTATTATTATTATTATTATTAGCACCGCGTCTTACTACCCGTTCGGGTTATACACACTTACGCTAATGTGTAATGTTAGGGTGATTGTGAGATGAAATGAAGGAACTACAGTTTAACGTGGAATCCGAACCACGGTGGAGGCCTGGCATTCCCCACATTCACAAGATGTCTTGTCAGAGGTGAAGGAAGGTTTTGGTAATCAGATAAATCTATGCCGGGACCAAGGATTGAACCCCGGCCGCCAGCATAGAAGTCTGACACCTTACCCCTAGACCGCCAGGTCACCTACCAGTAGGGTGTAGTGAGGTCTTTTTTTTTCTAAAATGGTTTTCAACTCTCCCTCCGTGGAAATGCGGGTACACTTCATATAAATATAACCTCCCTAATCCCTAAAAAACATTAGTGTTTAGTACATAAGCTTATAACCTGAACAGGTAAAAAGAGAGTCTGTATAGGCCTACATATATAACAGTTTTTAGCTAAATAACCAAAACAATAAATTCAAATTCAGAAGAAATAAATTTTTTTAGAAACATATTAAAAATGTTATTATTGTTTTACAAAAGTTGAGAATATTTTGATAACAATACTGACCTGTTCACTGAATGACTTTGGCCCAGCATGACTGAATTTACGACTATTCCTATGAGCCCACTGAAGAACTCCATTTGAATGGAAATAGGTTGATCGCCGCATCTTGAAATAGTTGGAGCAGCCAGTATTTTAATTCTAGTTTGTCAAGGAAACATAAAATTAAAACATTTTACCATTTATTGTGTAAAATTTTGGCTGCAATTTCATCTAATATCCTATTGTCATTGTACATTTTATAATAAATGTAAAGTATGCAAAGAAATAATTGGAGCAACCAGTTTTTTAATTCTAGTTTGTCAAGGAAACCTAAGATTAAAATATTTAAAATTTCATTGTGTAAAATTTTGGCCGCAGTTTCATCTAATATCCCACTGCCATTGAACATTTTATAAGAAATGTATGTAAACAAAGAAGAAATAATGTATCATACTTAATTAACAAATGCTCACTATCAGTGCCGGATTTAGGCAAGGGCCCGGGACCAGAACCCCTAATTTTGAAACTTGTGAAAATATTCACTAGTGAGCAAACTTGCAACTCATGAACTAGCAAATTGCAGTCTGTACCAAAACAGAGCTAATTTTGAAGGGTTTCTACTGTCTTGCAAGTCAGTGTAGCATTGTTTCTCTTTTGAATGCGTTTTCAATCTGACAACACTGTAAAATCATGACATGCCAAAGGATTTAGGCGATGGGATGCCCCAACGCGCCATCATACAATACACGTAACTAAAAGTAAACACTATTATTGTATTTAGTGCATCATGTAAAATGATTTGTTTAGTTTTATTAGCAAACCGTCTTCCAGTTGTTTGAATCTAAGTTTGCTGCCTCAAAATGTTCTCGGGGTTATAAGAGTAGAAGTTAAACCGCCTTTATTCTCAATATCCACTTTAGCTTACTTGGTAGCATAATTGTATGTAACTTAAAAGTTAATGGGATTGATCACATCTCAAGTATATCGTTTGAATTTTTTGTTTTAATTTAAATCACTTGTTAATAATTAAGAGTTAAGTAAAATATGATTTTATTTTTGCAACTATTTTTAAAACATAAATATGCCCTAAAGAGTTTTACTATGTGAAATATAATTAACTTACTTAGCTTTATTTTTAAATGTGTACAGTTTTATATCATAAAACCCATAGATTTAATTTTTAAATAATCACCTACATACCAAGTTTCAAAATTAATGTACTACCTTGTTAAATTATTATGCTCAATAAATATTTAAGTTTTTTTTTCAGTCTGATAAAAAAAAAAGATAATAGGATGTGAACACGCGAACTCTAGATTATGAGAATGTCAATCTACCAACTCAGCAAAATTGACACAAATTTAAAAAACTTAATTTATAATATTATATTTTTATCCAAACAAATATTTTAATTGAAGGAATGAATAAGGTGTACAAAGCAATAATATTTTTTTCTGTTGTAAATCTATTTTGTACAATAGTATGGTAGGTTTAGTTCAACAAAATCACTTTCAGAAGGTTGCAACCAAAGAGAGGGATGGCATCCATTTTGTTATATTATGCTCTATTCAACAAGACAAGTCTTGTCTCACACTGTGTGAGGCTAGCGAGTAGAATCCGCTCTCTATTCAATCGTGTGACGTCAGTTTTCTCTTAATATAACAGATGGACATACACATACACATTGCCACTTTGTGTAGAAGTCTTACGTTCAAATGATAATTTAGGCTATAGGAAGTATGGTATCTATTAAACCCTGTTTTTAGTAATAATCCCAATCTGTAAAGCTTTATTTCGTACCAGAATAATATATATATATAAAATATTTTTCTAGGATAAACGGCCTTTTAAAACGGAAATAGAAATTTCCTTCTGGAAGGTTTTTTTTATCCTACCTAAACACAATTATAGGGTATGATTCTGGTACGAGATAAAGCCTTACAAGTGAGCTGCTTTCAAAAATCATCGTATATATATAT
>CABEEJ010004140.1:54951-65854 GCA_901482245.1 Timema douglasi
TTATTTAAAGAAAAAACTAACAGGTTTTGAACTTTGTTATGTTCTTCAAAGCTTTTACTAACACATTTATTTCATTTAACTAATCACACATTGATGTATTTCATATAGTCAATCAAATTAATGAGCGATGTCAAAATGCCACCTTGCCGATTATGGGTGTAGGAGAGACGAAGATACCCGAAAGTTTCCTTCTCTCTTAGACAATGGTATGCAGACGACAGCTCGAAAATTTCAGCCAGAAATGTACATCCAGTTATATTATAGAAATCAATGGTTTTCGCAGAACATACGTTTCAAAATTATAATATAATACTTATAATATTGAAGTTACTTTTGCATAGATTTAATTTAGATAGTGCCTAATTTTCCCCGATTCTTGGCAAAATTCCCTGATTTCTCTTCAGTTTTCAAATTCCCCGACTATTCCAGGTTTTTTCCCGTCTGTGGCCGCCCGATTTACCATAAATAAGGTCGACCTCGCTGGTCTTGTGGTAAAGTGCTCACCCCAGGATCTGATGTTCGTGTGTTTAAACCCAGCTGGGGTTGACGGATCTTTCTTGAGCGATAAAAACCCGTTGCACAACTTCCTTCGGAGGGAAAATAAAGCCGTCGATCGCATGTCAATTATGACATGTAAAAGAACTATGGAAGGCATGTGAAAATACCTTTCCTGGCAAAATTGGCAAATCCTTTCGCGCTCGATCATAGAAATTCTCGTGTGCTAATATAATTAATAGTTTCAGAAAGTGCACGTTAAATATATCACATAAATAAAATATAAATAAGTAAAAGTTGACTGAACATCAACGCTATTATCGCTAATATAGATGGACTGACCTCAGTATTAAATATATTAGTAATAAACATATAAATACTTCACCACACCACTTCAGCTTACATCGAAACCTATCTTTAGTGGTATTTATGAATGTATGTTAAGAGACTTTCATATGTGTAGTCCCGGGCTGCTTGGAACCTGCCAGTACACTCCTGACAAGAAACATAGACGAAAATTAGGGGATCAGTTGGTACCATTTATTTCTGCTAAACTTTAGGTCCTGGCATCAATTTCTAGAAGGTATTTACATTTTCAGATAAAAATTGCGACTGTTCATTTGATCAAGTAGTAAATTTACCTTTTATAGTCTGGTTGTTGTGTTGGTCTTATAACTTGGGCAAGAGAAGCACCCGCGGGGTTGGGGGGAGGGTCCTATTGTAAATTTTGCTATCCCGCGCTTTCCTCGTAAGATCGCAAATAACATATAATATTAAAACATAACAAACAGCAAAGAAGAATCTAATGCATAAACTAATGTTTATAAATAATAATTCGACTTCAGACTTTATATTCATCTCATACCTTAGCTAAGTCGGTAGCGTGTCTGCCTACTGGCCCAAGAATCACGGGTTCGAATTCTGTCATGGCTGAAAAAAAAATCTTTGGTAAACCCTATCACAGTGATGAATTAACTGCTGGGGCCTGGATATTGTGTCTGTTCTAGATTTAAGTTAGTTTATAAGGTTAGTCGTGTGCTGATATAATCAATCGGCTCAGAAAGTGCACGTTAAATACATCAATTTCAAAAGGTATAACAATATGCAAATTCCCTGCCCCTTTCACGTGGCCTAAAGACCGATTCACACTGAAAGCTAAATTAAGTTAAGACTTGCTTTGCTAATTGTTTATAAAAAATAGCGGACCATATATTTAAATGTGTTGGCTCACATAGAAAGATAAGATAAGTTACGCGCTATGTTTTTTCCGATTGCTAGCCGAGAAATTATTCCACCTCCCATCTTGAGCCATCTTAAGTTGCGCATGCGCATAACGCTGCTTGGGCTACGTGTTGAACAGACGGCCATGGTTCAACAGACACAGCGCTAGATTGTTTAAAATAACCAAAGGAGTGTTGAAATTTGGTTTTCAGTTTGTTTCACGTGTATAAAAGTAATATTATATTTAATAAGTGTTTTAATATTAAAATGGAACCGTTAATGGAACAGGTCAGACCGTCATTTTCCTACATTTGCCTCATCATTCCAAAACAGCTGCTAATAGAAGCCTCTCCTTTTCCTCAGTACCATCAACTGAGCTCTAACAATACATTTTGGAGAATGTCACAAGATTAACTTCAGTGGAGCAGACCAGAAAAACAACAGTGAATTCAGGAGGGAAAAGAGGAGTCATTGCGTGGCCTAGTAGTGTGTGTGAAACCAAATTGACAAAAACTTAGCACAACATAGCATAGCTTAGCGTTCTGTGTGAATCAGCCATAACGCGCTACTCTCATGTCAAATTAGACTGCTGATTATGGGGTAATCGAGGTTCGAATCTAGGTCGGGTGTGCTGAGGGTGTTTTTCCAAAATTGTTTTCCACTATTCCTCCACGCAAATGTGGGTACATTTCCTCTAAATATATAGACTTTATAAACTCAAATACCATTATTGTAATTAATACATAAGCGTATAAACCGAACGAGTAGTAAGACGCGGTGCTAAAAAAAAGTAGTGCCCCTAAATTTCCTAAATTGAAAATAAAAAGTTCAACGATTCAATAACTTACTGCCTCCCCTCATACACCCCAAACTAAAGTTTCTGGGTGCGCCACTAGGTTAAGTCACCTAATACCCGGAGTTGGTATAGTAGCTTAGTATAGCTCAACATAATGTTATAATTTTAGTGTATGCTCCCTTATCAACATATTCCATCCGAGAATAAACCGAGCCGTGACCTGGCGGTCTAGGAGTAAGGTGTCAGACTTCTATGCTGGCGGCCGGGGTTCAATCCTCGGTCCCGGCAAAGATTTATCTGATTACCAAACCCTTCCTTCACCTCTGACAAGACATCTTGTGAATGTGAGGAATGCCAGGCCTCCACCGTGGTTCGGATTCCACGTTAAACTGTAGGTCCTTCATTTCATCTCACAATCACCCTACCGTTACACATTAGCGTAAGTGCGTATAACCCGAACGGGTAGTAAGACGCGGTGCTAATAATAATAATAATAATAATAAACAGAGACCCTCTACAGTTCCACATGCAGTGGGTATTGAAATAGAAAAATAAACTCATTACTGTATCACATGTTTCCCCCCACTGGGAATCAAACCTAGGCCCTTAATATTACAGGTGGCTTAGGCGTATTAAACGTTTTTAAAATAATTCGAAAGAATTTCAAAATAGTTTGAAAGATAATACGTATGAATCTAATAAACTGACCTGCATCGGTGGGCACGCAGATTAAGTGTCAGCCATGTATAAATTGGCTGGCCGGTGGCGGAGGATTTCGAATTCGGGCCGGGTGAGCAGATAAAATTTTACTCAATTTCCGGATGGGGTGTGCTGGTAGAATAAATAAATTGTACTATTAGAAATAAAAATAGAAGAAAAGCGAGAGGTATAATTAGCGTATCTTCCTTTTATTTACTTAATCCCCTACCTAATAAAACATAATTGACTTTTTCTAAATATTTTTTATACTAATTTTACTTTTCCGTTGGAATAATCATTTATTCAATTAAAATCGAAAATAGTCGGAAACCTGCCTTATCTATGCAACAAAAAATATATTAATTTTCTCAAATAATCTAATTCCAGTCCAGTAATTAATTATTTAGCCTACTACGAAATAAGTTTTCCCTAAAAATAAGTTTCTTGTTATGCCGGAGGGAAATTGAACCTGGGTCCCTAAAACACTCAAATTGCTGACTTTCAAACAAACCTTCACGCTTGATCCACCAATTACCATCGGAACGAGCTACACGCTCGAATTATGGACTTGTGAATATATGAAATTCTCATACTATAATTTATCAAAACTAGTTAAATGCTCAACTACAAGACCAATCCTGCCGAATAAAATAAATATGAAGAGACCTTTCTTTACGTATTGAATCTTTATGTGTGAAAGGTTTTACCTGTTGCGAATTGCTGGAACTAGGGCGATGTAACGACGAAACGTAGCTCGTTACCATTCAAGCCACCTCTTCCAGAGTTACTGCCTGCAATTTAAGGAACGTGGTAGAATAACAAACCTGAAGCGTAGTTCCACCAACTGCCACTTGACTTCACCCTAAACTCTATTCTATTAGAGTAACCTCGATATAATGAGTACTCGTAGTATGCTATTGTGGGGGTATGACGTCAGTGCCTACAACGCTTTTCTTATAGAGAAAACTGAATTTTACATGTTAATTACGCATGTATTTGGAACTAAATAAATTATATAACAAATGTTTATGTAATCATAACAATCTTAAAATAAACGAATGGTCAATTTGCACCATTATTATTGTGGGACAATCCCTTAAAATACTTCCATGACGTGCATTTTAGAACGGAATGATATTGCTGTATTATCGAAGATAAAAAGGTAATTACTCGCCTCGGTGGCGTAGTTGGCTAACGTGCTTGTCGTAATGCGCTCGACTGCTGAGGACGGGGAGATCGAGTTTCGAATCTCGGTCGGGTGAACTAGGGGTGTTTTTTCCTAAATGGTTTTCAACTCTTCCTCCCCGCAAATGCGGGTTCACTTCCTATAATTCAACCTTCCCAATTCCTAATCCATTAGCGTAATTAGTACTTAAAGCGTATAACCCTAACGGGTAGTAAGACGCGGTGCTAAATAATAATAATAATAATAATAATAATAATAATAATAATAAGAGGTAATTTCTTTGACGATATTCATTAAATGGGCCAACCGTAATTCTGTAATGTTTTTGGTGAGAGAGATTCTTTAAATTTAATAGGGGAGGGGGAGGGCCTTCTACTTCCCAGCACAACATATCTAAAAATGGAGATGTGGTTTCTTAGATAAATTGTTTGGGTTGGACACACTTTCAATATAAAAGTGTTATCTAAGAAAATTTAAATGTTGGGGGGGAGGGGGGCTTATGTGCCCCCGGGCTCAACTCCTCATCTAAAAATGATATAGATGGGATTTCTTCGCTAAAATTATTTGGGCTGGACATACTTTCGATAGAAAAGTGTTGTCTTGAGAAAATTTGACTTTTGAGAGGCTTATGCCCATGCAGGCACAACTACTCATCTAAAAATGATGGATATGGGATTTCTTCCCTTAAATTGTTAGGGATGAAAACAATTTCCATATAAAAATGTCGTTTGAGAAAATCTAAATGCTAGGGGGCTTATGTCCCCCCCGGGCACAACTCCTCATCTAAAAATAGAGATTAGATTTATTATCTAAAATTGTTTGGGATGGACATACTTTCAATAGAAAAGTGTTGTCTGAGAAAATTTGACTTTTGAGAGGCCTATGCACCCCCATGCACAACTACTCATCTAAAAATGATGTAGATGGGATTTCTTCGCTAAAATTGTTAGGGATGAATACAATTTCCATAGAAAAGTGTTGTCTGAGAAAACATAAATGTTGGGGGCTTATGTCCCCTCAGGCACAACTCATCTAAAAATTATGGAGATGAGATATCTTCACTAAAATGGTTAGGGATGGACACACTTTCAATAAATGGTTGTTTTATTGAAGAATTTAACTTTAGGGGGCTTATATTCCCCGACCACTAGTGTTCACCAAAAAATTATTGGTATTTTATTTATTCACTATCATTTTTATACTTGGACACACCCTCGATATAAGATTTATTTGACTTTAGGACACTGGTAAACCCTAACATAGTGGCGTTAAGGCCTGCGAAACTTCACGAACAAATAATATACTAATTAAAGCCATTTTATATCTTCACTGCAGCTAAAGTAAGCACCTAATAATAATAGAAATAGATCTTAACTTGAAATATATTAAATAGAAGAGCCAAGTTTTATTCATACCGCTCCTACCGTCTATTTGGCATTAACAAGAACACCAAGCCTTGCTCGTCATTGTATTGGTGTTGCATATCAGGCTATGATGAGTACTGCTCGGCAAAGTACGTTAAGCGGTTGAATTTAACTATTTTAAAAGTTATTTCGTTTAGTTCCCCCCTTGCCCCGGATAAACACATCTCTTAAAGTAAAGTTGAAGCCAACGTACTAAAATATAAATGAGTTATTATATTTTAATATGTATATAATATACATTTGTTATACTTAGTAAGCTTTCTACACATATTTTGCTTCTACAAGCTATTCATATATTTATAGGCCCTACTGTCAAGGTCGATATCAGCAAGGTAGAAGTTGGAGGAAATGTACCTGCATTTATGTGGATAGTGGTTTAAACTATTTAGGAAAAGCCCGATCTCAGTAAACCAGTACGAAATTCGGATCGCGGTCTCATCGCCAACAAATAAGATAAGACAATACTGACGATTTTATCCGTTTCTAGAGGAGCAATGTAATAATTCTTGTTAATAGATGAGTGCATTAGAAAAAAATAAAATAAAGGTAAGAAAAAATTAATATGAAAATAAACCCCTCCTTAAAATTTTAAATTTGTTTTAGAAATTTCCTCACTATATATCTTCTCATATAATTTAAGCATTATATTAAATATATGATATTTGAAGATATTGGGGGAAAAAAAACTCTGCAAAGTAGTTTCTGGTTTTTATAAAAGGACACATATTTTATTGAATTTGAAACATCTGTTATAATGTATTTTACAATGGAGAAAAATGCTTTCAATAAATAAAAATGTGTACAATGTATATAGTTAGCTATTTTGTTAAGTTTAAGTCCGGTTAACCTAAAAAAACATAAAAAAAGGGATTCCTCTCAGTGTTAAAAATAAATCATGTTACCCAACCTAAGGGATATGCTACTTCAACTAACTAAATAAAGCGTGAAGTGACTTCAAGATCATTTTATTAAAGAAGACATTGTTTAAATATGAAAATTATATATAAAAGATTATTTGAAATGATCATTTGAAATTTACAAAATTTTATAACAAGCCATGATGTCAATCATCAGATAGCAGGCGAAGTTTCAATAAAGGTAATGCCAATTCATATAGATACATATATTTTTGGACGCCATCAATAAAAAATATAACAATAAAAAAAAGGCATTAGCCCTGCAATAATATTATCAATAGATCTCGAATCCAATTTGCACTTTCTAGACGTAACGAAAATCGTAAAAAATGTATCTTCACTAAGTTTATTAAAGTAATTAGACTATAAGAAAAAACATTGACCTACATCACAATGGTATTAACGCAAAAAAATGCCCTGGTGATAACACAATATTTACTTTAGAATTAAACAGTTCTTGTAAGACATTTACCACTAAACCATAAAAGTTGTTCAAAACAATCAATCTAGATCCTATTAGCACTAACGCAAAAAATGTCAAAGTCATAACACAATATTTATTTTAGAATTAAACAGTTTTTGTAAGATATTTACCACTAAACCATAAAATTTGTTCAAACAATCAATCTAGATTCTATTAGCACTAACGCAAAAAATGTCAAAGTCATAACACAATATTTGCTTTAGAATTAAATACTTTATTTTAATGTAGAATAATTAGCTAAATATTGACGACGTCATAGCCAAAAGAATCCTTCAGAAATTAAGATAAATTCAAGGCGTTACAAAGTACCCAATTCAATACTGACTAAATCAATATTCATAAATTAGATATATGAAATAAATAAATATTTCCAGTTCAATATCCACCATCATATTTGCTAAAAAGGCCGAAAGAGAATTTAGAAAAAGAATTATTAGATTAAATAAAAAAAATATATAAAGAAAATTAATTAGCAAGCCAAAAGGAATTTAGATCTTACATTTTATAACTCTCAAGCCGGAGCTTCTCCTTCCCTCAAATATGATATAGTTAAGAGTGACGACTGGTTGCCCAGCCACCACTATATATACAACACAACCCTTAGACATTGGATGACGAAGAAATGGGTGGGGGAGAAAGAGCTGGAACATTCGGGAAACAAATATGCGCATAACTAAACTTCCACAGACATCTCGGCTTTTCCAGGTCGTCCTAAATGTGTACGAGTGAACTGTCTTTGCTGCTAGAGCCTTTGTAGCTCAAGTTCTTTGCGTTCATTTTCACCACCGGCGATTAGTTTTATTTATGTTGATGGAGAGTGCGGTTGTATTGTGCTTGCATGCTATGGGGTGAGTACCGAGATTTTTTTGTTTTGTTTACTTCTTGTGGCCCAATGCTACATATATAATAAGTTATTAAACAAGAGAAATACTAAAATCAAAATAACTTTTTCTAGTTTTTATTACAATTATAACATTTAAAATTGCTGAGCGAAAACCTTCAAACAAAACTCTTGCCGATCAGAGCATCATTGAATCTGCCCCAAGCTCATGGCGCCATTGGGGAAGTAGCGGGGAGACTTTGATAAATGATGTGTGCAAACCTAAGCCGGGCCCATGTTAGCATATTCCCTTCAGTATGTTCAAGTCGTTGCGGGGACAAAAGTTACAGTGGTCTTTATTAGTGCTTATTTCGCCAAATAGCATAAGTGTGATTTTATCTGAAAGTTTTGAACTTTTGGACATTATTTGCAATACATTATGTCAACAAGTGAACGTGAAAGGTGTTTGTCTACTCTAAAACGGATTAAGACGTTCTTAAAGAATACAATGATGGAAAATAAGACTAAATGGTTTAGCAGTTGTTTCGGTCGAAAATAAATGTATAACTTCACTTACAAAATATAAATAACAGGTAAGTTTATATTTTTATCATTATTTATATTTTAAATTTCGTGCCCTCCCATGAAAACAAATCACGATCTGCCACTGATAAATACATACATAAGCTGCATGCAATATAAACAGTGTGTACACTTTTAAGGCCCAGATACAGACTCCGTATCCATAGGTCCGTGGTCCGTACTCCGTGCTCCTGGTCCATAAGACATTCTACTCGCGATTACAGTCTGAATATCCGTAATCATGTGACTGTTTCAACCAATGAGATAGTAAGAGACTTCATCCAATCAAAAAATTCGAAAGAAAATAGTCTACAGCACGGAGCATGCGTCAAGCATTCAGATGATCAAAGAAACCAAAAACAACTTTGTTGAGAAAACTTCCAGTATTTATATTAAAATATAGGTTAAGAACAATCACAAGAAATATATTTATAACTTTATTTTAATTATCAAACTTAAAGTAATAAGTGTTTGCAATAGGCTGAAAATGCTAAACAGATGTAGGCCTACTAATATTTTGGATGAAAAATCACTAGTATCCATAATTTATCAATTACAAAAAATTTAATGACGTTAGTAAATGGAGTATAAACCAAATAATAGGGGTGTTGAACCTAAAACCTATTTCAACGAGCATGCGCATGCACATATTTACTCGGCTGTGATTGGTAGTCCGTATAAACGAGTCCGTAGAAAGTTAAAGTTGTGCAACTTCTATGGAGTAAGGACTTACGGATAAGGACTCTGTGACTAGAGCAATCTGATATTGTAACATCGATTTCTTACGGACCACGGACTACGCACCACGGACCTACGGATACGGAGTCTGTGTCAGGGCCTTTATAGACTATTTATATGCATTAAGGTGGATAACTAATCTCTAAAATGATCCAAGGGCGGCTCTATACGATAGATTTAACTGCACAAGTAGGCCTATATCACTTATCACTCACAGTAAGTGACAGTGACTTGATTTTATAAATGGCAACTTATAATTTATCATAATTTTCAATTCTAATCGATTTTATTGTTTTCACAGAGCTTCTACTAAACTGTTTGGGTTAAAAATGCATAAGGACAGGGATTTGAAACTTTGACTTTTGAGTATTCATGTCAATCACTTTACCAACTGGTGCTAGCCACATAAATAACTTTTTTTAAAAATAAATCTCACATGCTGCATTTGCAGCAATTATATATCATTTTAAGTCATATATAAAGTTGATGAGTGCCAGTAATTAATTAGATTGTGGGTTTCCGCTCCAAACATAGTTATTTATATGATTTTTGAAAATAAAACCAATTTTAGGTAAAGTTTGGCAGGGGTTTGAAGCACGTATTTAAAATTAAGTTTGAACCGCCTTAACATTTACGAATGGCCTTTTCATTATAATGTGCTATTTGAAATTATTTTGTCTTGTTTGAATCATTATCCGTAAAAAAATAATACAAAAAATTACGTCATATATTATTATATATTTCGAAGAGATAGGACGCTCGAATACTCGATTCCTCAAATCTTTCAACTTCTTTGATATTGAAAAGATAAGAGATTCGTAATTATCTCGATTACAAATTTATGAAGACCTTGACTTGATATAATATTTTCAAGCGATTGGTAAAAGAATAAATGTTTATAAGCTTGTCACAAAAAAATTGTATTAATATAAATAACTTACATAAAAAGTGTTCTCTTTGTAGTTTATAACGTAATAGAAATGACAGACTAAATATCGTTTGTTTAATGGTGCCAACACTTAAACAACTTTATTTTTTAAAATTCAACTTGAAATATTTTCACTTCCTTAACTTATAGTCGCCCTCGGCCACTCTCGGTGATCTTGGGGTAAAATGCTAGCCTCAGGGCCCGATGTTCGTGGGTCCAAACCCATCTGGGGGTCGACGGATTTTTCTTGAGCATTACAAATCAGTAGCACAACTTCCTTCGGAGGGTAAGTAAAGCTGTCGGTCCCATGTAGATTGTGGAATGTAAAAGAATCGTGGAAAATATGTGAAAATACCCTTCCTGGCAAAATAAGTAGACCCTTTCGATCTCACTCAAAGAATTTCTCGTGTGCTGTTATAATCAGTTGGTTCAGAAAGTGTACTTTAAATACCGCAAGTAAAATAATATATAAAAAACTAAAATTGTACATATGTAAAGATTCGAATTTGTATTCTAGTTAGAAAGAAAATTTAAGATTTGGATTAATGAAATATAGGATTTGATCCATCTTTATAATTTTTTCATTTCTCTGACTCTGATTTTAGTATCTTAG
>CABEEJ010004141.1:0-50446 GCA_901482245.1 Timema douglasi
CATGTAACAAACACTCGTGTACACTTGCAGTCGATGTGCCCGGGTTTTGACAAGCCACAAGTAACAAACACTCATGTACACTTGCAGTCGATGTGCCCAGGTTTCAACAAGCCACATGTAACAAACACTCGTGTACACTTGTAGTCGATGTGCCCAGGTTTCGACAAGCCATATGTAACAAACACTCGTGTACACTTGTAGTCGATGTGCCCAGGTTTCGACAAGCCACATGTAACAAACACTCGCGTGACCCACGAGTACAAAGTATCAAAAAAAGACGGGCGTGTACCTTGTATATCCGGCCTTTGGTGACAAATAGTTCTATGAGCGTGGGCGTGTGGTCGATGGCAGCGTCTATGTACGTTAGCGCCTTGTCGGTGTCCCCCAGGAAGTCAAAGTGCTGCGCCAGGTAATAGTACGCCCAAAGGAGTGCAGAGGCCGGCTCCTTCTCTGCGTCTATAGCGACAGACAAGAGCACCCTCAGAGTCGTTCCGGGTGGACCAATAACAACAAGTTGATATTTGTCACAAACTATATTTTACCTTTTTCACTGAATCTTCCGACCTTCTTGAGCGCGTCGATGTATTGTAACACTAATCTCTGGATGATGATCACTTTCTCGGGATCTTTGTAGAGGGATCTTAGGTCCACAAAGAGTGGAGGAACTCCTTTGTGAAGTCCTTGTCTTAGATACCTGTCCACTAGCTTGGTAAATTGCTCCCCTGCAGGACAAGGATAATTACTCATATTAACACGACAGAAGTGGCGGAACGTCACTTTTTATAAACCTACATCATAAAAAAAACCTTTATCCTGAAATTATATATATATATCGTATTGGCTCGAAAATAAGCCGCATTTTTTCCAAGAAACAGCTTTCGTAAAACTCTAATGCGGCCTATAATCGCACTCTTAGATAATACACATTCAATGTTGTACCTATAGGATATGCATGTTGTTAAATCAATATATCTCGCCACCGCTATTTAAAAATAGATGAACCTTGACCGTTGGCAATGTTATTTAAAAATAGATGAACCATGACAGTTGGCAAAGTTATTTAAAAATATACGAAGAATTACTATCTTATTTGTTTGTACAATATTTGAGCCATAATGGCTGCAAAATAAAATTATTTTTTCAGCGCATTATATCGGCAATATACACTTTTGGTAAAGTAAACTTTGATATTTCTAGTGAGATTTTGTTTCAGTATGTTTGTCAACATTTATTTTAATGTGAGAACAATAACTTAGTATGCGTATTGGATGGTCAACATTTATTCTATTGTGAGAACAACATCAAATATAATTTACAAAACGCTATAATGAAAACTTAATCAACGTATTTTATCCTAAAATTATAAATTAAGTTGCCCTCATGACAGGTAATTTTATATTGGCACCACATCTCTCTACCTGTTCAGGTTGTACGCATTTGTACTAATTACACTAACGTGATAGGTATGAGTCAAGTTGAATCTATAAGACGTGTACCCACATTCGCGAGAGACCGTGCAACCACCAAAGCAGGTAGTTATTAATTTAAATAATATCATAAAGTTACAAAAATTGTTCATAAACGTGTGTTTTTACTTTACATTTTTTCATAATTTTATTCTCGGATCAAAGTCTAAGCTTCGCACAGCCTTGTCCACTCTGCCACTGACCTGAGGCAAAGTTGAGGGGGAGTCTCCTCGGAGCCTGAGCTCTAGGGAACAGTTCCTGGTACAGGGTGAACATGCTCAGCTTGTCGTCGGTGGAGGACAGCTGCTGGGCTTGTTGCAGTTTGTCATAGTATAGGGTGTTCTCTGGATTCCTAAGGAGCAGCTCTTTGTACACTCTTTCAGCGTCTTCGTAGCGCTTCAGCTGCAGATACAGCTTACCTGAGGACCGAGACATGTTGTTAGCTTCGGGACGTGATATATTGTTACATGTTGCCTGCAGGACGTGGCAAACGGTTGACTGCGGGAGTTTCTTAAGGTGATTCTGGTCAAGTTGTGTATTGAAATAATACAATGGAAACAATAACAAGGTTGATATTGAGGGAAGAAAGGTAAGATTTTTCAACATGAAATAAATTGATGACTGTGATGTGAAACCAAATGGAAATACTTAACCAGGCAGTGGATAAGAGCATAGGTCGATTCATCCTTATGTAATAAAAAACACTCGATAGTGACAGCTCCAAGACAGCTATACGGACCGAGCAGCAGTCACAGTTTGGCGAAGGTTACGCCAACATTTGCTGATAATGTGTGTGTCTCGTGTGATCAATATAACAAAGCTTCTGGACATTAATCTCAGTTTTTTACGCCAAAGTCACAACTCTTTATTCAAGTAGCTCTTCATGTCTTACCGAGGCTGAGTTGACCTCGTACCAGACCCAAGCACTGAGGAGAGAACCCAGGAGCTCTAGCTCTATAGCCCGAAACTCTGAGCACTAGACCATCAAGGCGGCTCCTTGTGTTTGTGTGTACACAAATCGTGTTTCACTATCCATTTAGGTTAGACACTTATATACCAATTACCTTAATGGTTTTAGGGATTAGGTTGGTCATATTTAGAATAAATGTGCCCACATTTGTGTGGGTGTGGAGGGAGAGTAGAAAACCATCTTGTAAAAATCACCCTCTGCACACCCGACCAATATTCGAATCTCGATCCCCCGTCGGCGACACTCTAGACCACTGCGAGAGTAGAGTCTTGGACCATACGGCCACCGAGGCAGTATATGTTTTGTTAGATTAAACACGATCGCGCACCAGATCCAAGCTTTCCTTCTTGTCATAACTGTTCCATGACACAAAAGCCCATAGTAATGGTAAAATTTGCAGTGTTGCGACAGCGTAAATGTCCATGGTGTCTACTCAACTTGACCAATGGAATCCCTGACCTTTTCCCTGATCAATTCCTAAAATTCTCGACTAAAAAAGTATGTCACATCCTCCTAACTCGCCCCCCCCCCCTCCGCCCTCATTTTTCTATTAACATTTTTTATGAATAATAATAAATTTTAAAATTTGAATATTTTTTTAATTTGTATTAAAATTGTTTACTATTAATTAAAAATATATTACACAGCTACAAACAAAAAAATGACATAATTTACTGATTTAATGATTATCGTATTTCATATTTTGAGTAAAATATCATTTTCCCGGATTTTTATTGTGATTTACCAAATTCCCGACTTATTCCCGTTTTTTCCCGATCACTTCAAATTCCCGGCTAATTCCCGTTTTCCCTGATTTTCCCGGATGGTAGACACCCTGAATGTCTTACCCCATGTCTCCATGATGGAGAGTTTGTCACAGATCTGTTCGCTGTGCTGATCCAGATGGGTCAGCGCCTCCTCCAGCGCCCCGGACTCCTGGATCACCATATTCTGGTACAGCAGCAGTTCACTGTGCTCGTAGTCATAGGAACTTTTCTGTTAGACAAGCAGACATTAAATAACATCATTCATGTCGGCAAAATGTTAGGCTTACACTCGAGTCATGTGGTAAAACAATTATTCGTTTCAGTTTATAATTTCATTATTTTAAAAAAATATTATTTTAGGTATTTAATGTACACTTTATGAACAGACCAATTATATAAACACAAGAGAATTTCTTTCAATCCAAAGACTTAGCTCAGTCGATAGCATGTCTGTCTACGGAACTAAGGGTTCCAGGTTCGATCCCCGGCATAGCCGGAAATTTATCGTTGGTAAAATGTGGCTTTACCCTTTCATAGTGATAAATTAACACATGTGGACTGGATGTTGTGCCTGACCTGGTCTTAAGTTTGATTCTAAGGCATATGGAAGCAGTAGTGGATTTAAAGTAGAGAATTTCTTTGAGTGAGGGTGAAAGGGCTAACCAATTTTGCAAGGAAAGGTATTTTCACATACCTTCCAGGGTCATTTTATATGCCACAGTCAACATGGGACTTCCCCTCTGAAGAAATGTGCTACAGATTTTTAATGCTCAAGAAAAATTCGTCAACCCCAGCTGGGTTTGAACCCACGGTCATCGGGTCATGAGACGAGCACTTTACCCCAAGACCACTGATATCGGCTTCAGTATATCATTCGTCAACACTATTTTGAGAAATTGGGTCATAGTTAACTAATGGTATTAAGTAATTTGCTGAGTTTTTAAATTAACTTTAGTTAATGATGTCACCATGTACTACGTACCAACTGGGTGTTTCTGAAAGCCTCCAATATTTTGAGCGCCATCTCATAGTCGTGAAGAAGATGATAGGCCATGCCAAACCCAATCCATGATGCTCTTTGCGTGGGTCGCAGCATAAACAGCTGATACCTCGTGTCCTGACAACATTAATATAACAAATGATGGCAGTTATAAATAGATAGTAAGGATCCTGTACCCTTTCAACATGAATATAGCAAACAAAGATAGTTCTCTAATGTCCTCATTTACTCCAGTCCACCTCAATACACCCTATCCCTATCTTGAGATAGTTCTATCCAGTCCACCTCATCACACCCCATCCCTATCTTGAGATAGTTCTATTCAGTCCACCTCATCACACCCCATCCCTATCTTGAGATAGTTCTATCCAGTCCATCTCACTATACCCTATCTTTATCTTGTGCTAGTTCTATTCATTTCACCTCATCACACCCTATCTCTATCTTGAACTTGTTCTATCCAGTCCACCTCAATACAACCTATCCCTATCTTGTGCTAGTTCTATCCAGTCCACGTCATTACATCATATCCCTATCTTGAGCTAGTTCTATCCAGTCCACCTCATTACACCCCAGCCCTATCTTGAGCTAGTTATATCCAGTCCACCTCATTAACAACCTATCCCTATCTTGTGCTAGTTCTATCCAGTCCACATCATTACATCCTATCCCGATCTTGAGATAGTTCTATCCATTCCACCTCATCCCACCCTATCCCGATCTTGAGATAGTTCTATCCAGTCCATCTCATCCCACCCTATCCCGATCTTGAGATAGTTCTATCCAGTCCACCTCAATATACCCTATCCCTATCTTGAGATAGTTCTATCATTCCTGTCCACCTCAATACACCCTATCCTTATCTTGAGATAGTTCTGTCCAGTCCACCTCATAACACTCTATCCCTATATTGAGCTAGCTCTATCCAGTCCCCCTCATTGCACCCTATCTCTTTCAGGTCCATTCTAATTCTATCCTCCCATCTGCATCTAGGTGTAACCAAGGGCCTCTTCCCGTTGGGTTTACCAGTCGGTATCCTGAACACGAATCTAGATTCTTCCAACCGCGCTGCAATGTCCTAGCAACACAAACAGCTCGCAGGTGTCTCGTATCCTTTCAACATTGATATAACAGACGGAGGTAGTTACCCTGTAACCTTCTAGATCCCTCATCTGTATCTGGAGCAGGGAGAGGTCCCGAAGTATCTGGATGTTGTCCTTCTCCCATTTGAGCGCATTGCGGTAGCACTTGATAGCCTCGTCATACTTCTTGTCTGACCGTTGCAAGAGTCCGTACACGTGCCAGCACACGTGGGACTTGAGATCGTTGCGCAGTCCTCGACGCACATACTCGTAGGCCTCTTCTTTCCTCCCGAGACAGTTGAGTGTGAGCCCCTTCATGGCCAGGGTTTCTGAGTAAACAACATTACCTTATACATGTCTGGAATAGGATAGTAGTCTTTAACAGAACATGTTGCAACATGTTGCGACATCACAGACCTGACTATTAATGTACAATCTATTTCCTGAATGGTGTCAGTCTTACCTCGACTGATTACACTATGGACCTATCTTATAAACTGTACCATAGTGGAACCTTACAAGGTAGCAATCTTACCTTGACTGATTACACTATGGACCTATCTTATAAACTGTACCCTAGTGGAACCTTGCAAGTTAATAGTCTTACCCCGACATATTACACTATGATCCTATCTTATAAGCTATACCATAGTGGAACCTTGCAAGGTAACAGTCTTACCTTGACTGATTACACTATGGACCTATCTTATAAACTACACCATAGTGGAACCTTACAAGGTAGCAGTCTTACCTTGACTGATTACACTATGACCCTATCTTATAAACTACACCATAGTGGAATCAAGTAAGGTAAACTTGATATCTCTCAGGGTTAACGAAGAGTACAGACTAGATTTGTTTGTTTACCAAATTTGTAAATTCAACGTGACACAATATTAATCGTATTTTAATTTTTTTTCCCCCCGAGAATCCATAGTTGCCATTATTATCTCGATATTAAATGTGTTTTGTTTTTTTACAAGTTTTTTACCAATATAATACCCAATTTTACCAGACACTTCAGTGAAGAATTAAATTTAGTTTTTCATAAAAGAGACTATTATGAATCCGCGCCATTGGTGTTTCTAATAGAAAGATTTGACGGGGAAATGTATGCAGTTATTACAAAATCCAATGTTTCAAGAGAAAATGGCCGAGAGGAGTATGGGACAGGAGAGGAAGTGGGGGAGGCTGATAACACACTTATAGGAAACACCATGCTTACTCCTTAAGCTTACTTTTTTTTGTTTTTTTTTTGCAAATAGTTCCCAAAGTTTTCCTGACTCTTGGTCCATGATAACTCTGGAATATCTATATGAATTAAATTTATCTTATTTTAATTTTTCTCATAACCCCTTCACAAAATATTACAAAATTTTGATCTGGTTTCTTCACATTGTTTTATATAAATGTGTAAAGAAATTACACACACACACAAAAGTAAAAGATTAAATCGTGCTTATTAGAGATGGGAAAAACAGTGATTTTACGATATCAGTGAATACAGTGACTGTGATTTTAAAATATTGGTGATTTACACCAGTGATTTTTCACTGTTAGTATTTAGCTGCTGTCCGAGTAGGCGCGTACAATCGAGTATCGAGTATCGAGTATGGAGTATTTCTGACTACTGGGTATTTACTCGAATAATCCCATGACACTCGGTTGTCGGTTGGAACTTGAAAGGAGAACAAATTACTTGGAAGTTTGGCGGCTTGCAATGGAATTTGATACTTAAACACTTAACATAAGCTCTTTCTGTCGGCACTGACATTGACATTAGTGACATACAGCTACCTAATCTCCAGGTTTCGTGTTGCCTGACTAATGTACAGTCAATACAAAAGTATGTGTTTTAAGAAGTTTAATACAATTGAAAAATAGAGAAATAAAATATGTTATTTAGTATTTTATAGTGAAATGTTATGTAATTTGTGTTAAGTGATTTTTTTTCGTAGCCTACTTTTAAAAAAAATCCGAAATGTGATTTGCTTAGTAAGCTTGCTTTTGAATTTTGTTCTTAACAACAAAGTCATTTTTTACGTAGCAATCTTATACTGTTTTTATAAATGAGCTCTAAGAGATCAAGTGTTTTAAATAGAAATAACACGTAAAACATGCCAGTCAATAAGGTCGATTCTCAATTAGTTGGTAGAAAATAAAAAATAAAAGAATAACAAAGGCCGTGAAGCGAGTATTTATTCGAGTGCCGTAGCTCGAGTATTGCGAGTATCTCCGATCACTGATATCTCAATCACCGATACTTCTGAGATCGAGTAACTGGGAGTATCAGTGATCAAATGGTATCAGTGAAAAAATCACAGTCAGTGATATATCGCCCATCTCTAGTGCTTATAGGCATTGTAAAATGCGAAGAAACTAAATATAAGTTTTGAAATTAGTAAACATATAGAACCATACCTCGCATTAAGGCGCTTGACTGAAACAGCACTTTTCAATATTAATCCTTGCACTTATCTTGCTATTAAGGGAGTTTTCAGAACTTAGAAGGTTAGCAATATTTAGTATGTACTCAACTTGACCAATAAAATTCCTCACTTTTCCCCCGATTTCCTATGATCATTTATTAAAATTCCCAACTCAACAATATGTCACACCCTTCATTTTTATTTCATTAATATTTTTTATGAATAATAAAAGTTTTAATATTTAAATAAATATTTTTTTAATTTGTATTAACATAGTCTACTAGGAATTATAAAATTATAAAATATATTACACAGCTACAAAAAAAAAGTCAGTTTGAATCACAGTGTAATTTACAGATTTTATATTTCATACTAAGTTATTAAAACAACATTTTCCCAGATTTTTTGTTGTAAGTTACCAAATTCCCGACTTATTCCCATTTTTTTTCCAGCCACTTAAAATTCCCGGCTAATTTCAGTTTTCCCGGATGGTAGATAGAAATGATTTTTTTTTCAATTTACCATTTTTGTTTTTTAAACTTTTTTTATGCCTAGCACTATTGGGTATTTAATAAATAATAGGGTATATATATATATATATATAGACCAATGTTTTATAGAGGTCAGAATTCCTGGCTACAGATCCAGAGGTCCCAAGTTCGATCACCGGTGCTTCCAAAATGTATCTGTGAAGCAGTGATTCTGGAACGAGGTCAATATCAGCCTCGCGAGGAAAAATGAGGAGATACTTGAATAAATAAGTATCAACTCCAGCTTTAATGGCAGAGGGCTCGTGGTGACCACATGACACCCTTTATCCTCAAATGTTGGCGCTATCAATGGTAACGACAGCGGCCGCCTGGTCGGTATAGCTCACTTGCAATCTCCCGCCCTCGAGTGTTTATATATTATAGTGACAAGGGAGAAAGGCTGTGATGGTCTGTAACCAAGCACGCTGTATTGACGAGGTATGCCTGATCATAAAAACCTAAGAAATACATCACGTGACCATTTCCACTTACCGCCATGTTCCGAGTACTTGGGATTGGTAAGGATCTGCTTCGCAAACTTTAAGCCATTTTTGTACTGCTTTTGTTCGTAGCACTTCTGTAAATAACAAAAAAATAACATTTTGGTTTGAAACCAAATAGAATTTAATGAACCTAAAGAGAAAATTTTAAAGCTATATAAATAACTTTCATTTTTTTAATTTGTTGGCTCAATCAAAAACTTCCTGTACTAGTCTTGTGTGATACAACCTTGAGTTACAGTACATATATTCACAGTCATTCACCCTGTACTAGTCTTGTGTGATACAACCTTGAGATGTGTGATACAACCTTGAGTTACAGTACATATATTCACAGTCATTCATCCTGTACTAGTTGTGTGTGATACAACCTTGAGTTACAGTACATATATTCACAGTCATTCGTCCTGTACTAGTCTTGTGTGATACAACCTTGAGTTACAGTACATATATTCACAGTCATTCGTCCTGTACTAGTCTTGTGTGATACAACCTTGAGTTACAGTACATATATTCACAGTCATTCATCCTGTACTATTCTTGTGTGATACAACCTTGAGTTACAGTACATATATCCGCCCTCCACATACGGCCGAGATTCGAACCCCGACATCCCTGCCACTGGCAGTCCAGTCAAACACGACAGGGGCGGCTTTGACAGTTCAGCCACCACATTATCTTCTGAATGATTGTAAAGAGGCTTTTATTAGCTCTTTGACGGTTCCATAATTAAGGTGAGAGACATTAACTCTCCCTAGTAAAAAACCCCACTGACTGATTCAGATCTCCTTCAGAAATGGCTAATGACCTGTATATTAATTAGTAGGCCTAATAATAAAGTGATTGCAGTTAAATAATAATAATATTTAGCCCCGCGTCTTACTACCCGTTTGGGTTATACGCTTTAAGTACTAATTACGCTAATGGATTAGGAAGGTTGAATTAGAGGAAGTGAACCCACATTTGCGTGGAGGTAGAGTGGAAAACCATTTAGGAAAAACCACCCCCAGTTCACCAGACCGAGATTCGAACCTCGATCTCACCGTCCTCAGCAGTCGAGCTTCAACACGACTAGCGCGTTAGCCAACTACGCCACCAAGGCGGGTAGCGTCCAACTACCTGTTCAGGCTGTATGCATATTTATTTTTTACGTTAATAAGTTAGGGATGAGGAAGGTTAAATTTAGAGTAAGTGTACCCCCATTTGCATGTAGAGAGAATGTAAAGCAATTTTGGAAAAAATTACCAGAGTACACCCGACGAGGATTCGAACATTGACCTCCCTATCGTCAGCAGTCTAGTCTTGACACGATAGTAACGCCTTAGACCATGCAGTCACCGAGGCGGGTGAAAATTATATTGAAGAGAATATTTTTTTTTATATGTGTGGGTATACAAACCCAAAATGTACACATTGTTTATCCTTAAATTTAGCAATCATACCATGACAGATTACGCCATGACCCTAACTTGTAAGTTACAGCATAGTGGAATAACGCATGGTAAGCTTTCTACATTTCAGAGTAAATGAAGAGTACAAACTAAAAATATGGAAGAAACTACCAAAGGTGGATAAAAGTAACCATAGCAAAGATGTCGTTTGGTTTTAAAACCCATAATTAGGACAAGGAAACTAACAATAGAGCCATTGTTTATATATCGTCCTATAGGCTTGCTAGTGTTTGGCCGTATAACAAAACAAGCAAACCAACAAAACATGTGTTTTGAGACACTCAATGTATTAATGTTGGTCTATTAACTATAACTAGACCTTGTGCTAGAAAATGTTATCGAGATGGACATATTCTAAAGAATTTATATAATTATTATTATTATACGTCTTGTCAAGAGGTGAAGGAAGGATTTGGTAATCAGATAAATCTGTGCCGGGACCGAGGATTGAACCCCGGACCTCCAGCACAGAAGTCTGACACCTTACCCCTAGACCGCCAGGTCACCCTAAAGAATTTAAACTTTGACACACAATGAGCCTGTAATACATAACCTAATAACTTATATTTAAAATAATAATATAAAAGGAACAGTCTAAAGATGGAGTAAAAAGGGTATTTTAGCTTCCAATAGTTAATATTATAAAATATCCCAACCTAATAAAACCTAACTTTCCATGAATCAACAAATAATATCTTTGGGATGGGTAATATTGTTTTAAGATAAACATACATTTTGGTAATGCTAAGTAACTAAGAAAACATGTTATTTTAGTATCCCCCAAAGTGTACCACAAATATAAGTTATTTTGAAATTTCCCAATGAATGGCTTATTTACTCAGGAATGTCATTGTAGACTACAGTTGTGAGATATAAATTAGTTGTCAATGTATTAGTGTCTCATGCACAAGGCTAGAGATGAAACAAACCTTAAAGCAAATTCATGTGCCTTAAGTGTTAGTGGACATTTAAATAGCCTACCTATCGTATTGAATGGATTTATGAAGATAAAATAAAGTGTGTCTGAATCAGGGCAAAACAATATCACTATTTGAGAACGTAAATAAAATGTAACCGATAATTAACCATTCAGGTATAGTTTAGGTTCTGCTACAAAATCTCACCTAACTTATAATCCGAAAATATAATAGGTTAGGTCAACAGAATTAACATCCAACTTGATTCCTTGATTAATAATAATAATTATTTGATATAAATTAACAATGATGACGTATTTTTAATTCATGAAACAGGTTAGATTTGTCCCCCATTAGATAGCAAAACAAGAAGAGAAAATGTATTGAAGACGATGCCTTGGGGAGAGCACAGGGTAGGGCCGGTAACCAAATTGTCTTTTATCTCAACATTTATTAATCCACTTACCAATATCCGCTTAAATAAAGCATTTTCCTTTGGTGGCAAGGGATTACTTGAGGGCATTCTTGACTTCCCGGGAAATTTCCTAAGTATATTTTTCTTCACAAAACCTCGTGGGTCCCCAATCCAAGATGGCGCTCCCGATCACGTGATCTAGAAATTGTCCAGGAGACGACCGAACTGCAAAACGACAATGCGCGTATTATAAATGATGGTATCAAAATAGTCAATAGTCTTGTTTGCAATATTTATTTTTAATGTTTCTATAAGAAGTTTATTCTTGAAATGTATATCTTACAAATAGTAATTAAATCACAGGTTGTCTCAAGCAACGTCACTCTACGATATCATTTTTATGCCAACGACCCTTTGCATTAGAAATAGAACAAAATATCTAAATCCATTGGATAATAATTTGGAATTATTTTATACTGACAGTTGGGGCTTTTGCCCACCATTTGAGGTTTTTGCGAACCCCCTTAAAGGATCATTATAATTTATTTAAAATTGTTTCCATTCTCATTTTATATTTCATTTAATTTATTTCGTCATTTTTAATCGGCCGGCTTAAAAATTGGTGTTAAGGCAACTCGTCTTTATCCATTCGGGTAATCTCCTTATCTACTAATTAGGTTAAATGGTTTTATGGAGGATGAAGGTTAAATTTATAGTAAGTGCACCCACATTTTCGTGGAAGGAGAGTAGAAAACCATTTGGGAAAAACCTCAGTACCTACACCCGTCCAAGTTTCAAACCTCAATCTCAGTGAATCTCCCTATCATCGGTAGTCGTGTCTACTGCGAGTGTAACGCATTAGAGTATGCAGCTAACCAAGCTGGTTTTAGGCCTTATTAAATACTGCTTAGTAGTTTACACAATAACAGAGAAATGATTTTAAAAAACGCGTTTTTTAAAAGTGATGGAGAGGATTTATTTATTTGGCATTCTTGGTTCTAGCTCGTAGTGAGATGTACTTGGTCTCAAATATAGATAAAAAGCCGTGTCATATTTTAGGTCGTGTGCAGTCTTTAAGTCAAGTCCACAACATGTATTCTTCAAGCGTATGGAACGATTGGTTCAGCACCGTGTTCTTGAGAATATTGTTCCTCTTTTACCTGGTGGTTGTCTATTTTATAATTTCCTCCCAATATACGTCAGGTTTCTATGGCATAGTGCTAGGAGAGTGTCCATTTAAGTATTTACCGCATTTCACTTGTTGTGAACATGGAAATCAAAGTTTCTCAACAGGTCTGCTCCTTCCACCTAGGGAGTACCACTTCTCTTATATTGAGTGGCACCACTATAAGGATCCTCAAGTATTTAAATGCATTTCTTCAGATTTACATGCAACGTAGATAAGGCTAGGTTTTAACTTTTTTTTTTGTAACCACAAGATTATTTGTATGTTGTCTGTTGAGATGCCACTTCAAACAGATTATGCCATAATATATGTGAGTTTTTAATAACGCAAAGTAATCTGTCCATGCGATTATTGATTGAATGTAATTATTAACTTATCTCTATTAGGGTGAATTTTGATTTATACTCTTTCTACTCTGGGGAGAACATTGCTCGATAATCTAATAAATTAAAACCCCCTTTAGAGATAAGATCACTTTCAGCAACATAATTTATTGCTGCAATTGTAGGCATCAAAGAGTAGCAAAATTTATGTTGGATAATAATATTTTGTTAAAGATGTTAATTAGTTACGACTGAATACATTAAACTAGACTAAGTCATATGCCAAACAATATTCAATTTAATTCTGTCGGTAAAATATGACTATATAATTACAAAAAAATATTGATTTAAGATGGCAACTGAACGCTAAAATTAATTAATTGAAACTTAATTTATTCGAGAAGAAATTTCACCACAAAAATATATTAGAAGAACAGAAACCATAGTTAGAGGAATTAATTTGAATCACATAGACTCCCACTGATGGGAGTGGAAAGATTTGTACATGTATTTACTAAATTCTCTAAGATCCGTGAAATGTAAATTCAAGAATAAGATAGGACTATCTATGCAAGTCTAAGACTCATCTATATAAGATGAAAACCAGAAATTCTTTAAACCAGGGGTACGGTAATAAGAAATTGTCCCCGAAACAAAATGCGTAGGCCTATATATAAATTATGGTGTCAAAATAGTCAAAGTCATTTGACCATAAGGGCCATATTTAAAACTTAAAATACTGAGGAGACCGTATCCCATAAGACCTTGTTTTGTTGCCAAGTTGAAAAAAATATCAGTTTTAAAATTAAAATTGTATAGAATAAAATATTAGCTTTTTTTTCCAGAAAATTGAAACTCTTTTATCTAGTAAGGATGTGCGTGAGGGATTGGTTGAATTTAAAACTTGTCTTGAAGTCACTTTCTGATTGATGACAAATGCGTGCTCGTAAACCGTGTTTTCTAGGGTGTTTTATTCCTCTTCATGATAGAAAACAGTTGTTCATGACCTTGTGGGCTGCCAAAAATTGCCAAATTTTTATTTGGAAAATTGGACAATTATTGCGAATCGAGCAAAGGGTAAAAATTAACACACCAACTTTACTTGCTAAATTTTACCAAATGGCCAATTTTGAAATATCATACTCTCGATAATTATGATAGTACCTATGTATGATGATTATCTGATTATATTCTATATTATATTCTGTTGAAATCAGTAAAAAATAATATTAGTACACGTTTTATTTAGTTTTTTTTTACACTTTCAGTGCTATAGATTTTATATTAAAATTATACAGTTGTTATTTGTTTAAAGAACTGACACGGAGAGCCAGAGCTAGAGCTTGCTAAAAAAAAAAAAGCTATGCGATATTATGTTCTGTCTGAGCACAAGTTGCTCCAGCCCCTTGTATATCATTTTCCCCTTACTTATTGGACCCCTTGTCTTCAGTGTTCAGTGTTAAAACCATCTAATAAGAGAACTCCTGGCAAATTGATGTTTAAAAGTTTAGCTTCCCATTGGGTAAAAGGCAGTCAACTTATCACCGGATTTTCAAATAGAACGTAGGCGGTTTTTTAAATAAATAAAGATTTAAGACGTATTATATTGAATTTACTTCGGAAAACGCCTGGTCATCCATGGATGAAGTTTTAAAAGAAAAATTTACATAGTTCTTTAAAGATAAAATACACTTCATCCATGATTTTTTGAATAAATGAAAGGGGCCCAAAACAGTATCATTACATAATGTATCTCTACGACTTTTGTAATAAGAGGAATAAGGCATACTGCGTGTTGGCTCATCGAAAGGTTCACGGCCCACTCAGAGTAATTGATTGGGCTGTATTGTAGGTGGTATGCAAGAACGTATAGTGAATGCTTAGAGAACCAATAGTGTGGTCCCAAGCACACTATCGCTCCACCTTTTAACATTCGATGACGCAATCAATCTTACGCTAGTGTCAACAAAGCATCGACTTAGTCAAGTTCTTGCATACGGCCCTGTATCTTGGTTCATCAAATATTCCGTGGACTACACATAATAATGGAAAG
The DNA here is from genome assembly GCA_901482245.1 of Timema douglasi. NCBI lineage: Eukaryota > Metazoa > Arthropoda > Insecta > Phasmatodea > Timematidae > Timema > Timema douglasi. The sequence continues at coordinate 15,090 of CABEEJ010004141.1, forward strand.
AGAAAAAAAAAATAGGCCCACCTAAATTCTCAATAAATGAATTTTACAGATCCTACCAGTAATGTTTGTACAAATGAAAATTTGAAAACTTCAAGCAGAATTATACTCAAAGTATCCATATCATGTGTTTACAGAAAACTATGTCTTGAACCGCTAAGGAAGAATTTACATTAAAAAAACCCAGCAATGTATACATTTATCCTGCAGCGATTGATTTTGAATAGTAATAATAATTTCAAACTTAAGTATATAACACCAAGTGGCTGTTTAATGCATTTATTCTAAGAAACATCAGTTGAATAATTTCTTTATCAAGTCCGTTTATAATCAATTAAGACTAGATAAATGGCAGCCCTGCATCAATAACAACTTGCAAATTGCAGTGATCGCTACACCCGCCGCCGTATTAACTTGGTTTCAGGTTGTCCCTATAAAGAGCCCAGCCCATGGCTACACCAAGGTTTAAGATATATGTATCTAGCTACTCTTTAGTTCCAGTTTCTACCATATTAGCACTTAGCACCTATGTATTTCAAATAACGTAGAGAAGTTTGAACAATAACGATTTAACCTTGTTTTAGGCAGTTTGGAGACTTGGAAAATAATCAATAATTCATTATTATTATTATCATCAACAAACATGTAATCATAGATAAAGCATGTAATAACTGATTGGTAACGATTGTAAAGACATTTAAAGCTGCTTGGTGATGCTAAATATATGTATACCCTTACATAACTTATGTCATTGCGGAATGGTTGGGGGGCGAGGGTTGTGTGAGACTACACATTTTATTTAAATTGTAGGATTATTATTTTATATCACTATGGATGACATGTCCGAGAGCCATAATTAAAACATTAAAATTATTTAGAAAGGTATCATTTTAAACAAGTGTCATTTCAATGTGAAAGATTAATCAATAAGCATACTTACCAATTTCAATTTTTTTCATCAGCTCCTACCCCCTGGATAGTTAGTTTTTAATTCCATATTTCATAGTTGTTAATAGCCCTTTCTTTACTTCATTACCATCATCATATAGGCGTGTTTCCAGCCTGGGGTTGGGTCAACTCTGTATAAATGCTTCCCTCTTCTTTTATCCTTCTTCTCATCTCACTTGCACTCTCTGTTATCTGCTCATCACATCTCTTTCTTAGTCGTTTTCCTATATACTTAATTTCAATAATTTTCTTTGGTATCCTCTCTTTTTCCATCCCCATTACATGACCATACCCTCTCAGTCTTGCTTCCTCTTCTATCTCCTGCACAACTTAATTCCTAATCTGGTTATTCCCGATGACAGATAGTCCGTTTTCCGCTTCCCTTGTCCCTCTTGATCCAATATCCATGTTTCTGGTGCATACACGGATACAAAGTACGCTCTATGTACAAACCCCTTACACCTCAAGGGGACTTCTCTAACAGTTATTTGAATTTCTTTAATATATAAATGAGATGGTTTCTAAACAGGCCGTTGGTTACTAAAATGAAAACTGTTCAAATGGAATACAAACCAAATATTTCATAACGAAACGGTTTCAAATCTAATATGAATTAACCGCTTAGTGATTAAAATATTTCAAAGACAAATAAAATTACAGTGGAGCCTCGGAAACTTGACCTAATGTGGACTGAGATGGTGTCGAGTTTTACGAATGAACTTATATTAAGATGCATGTTTACTAAACAAGCATGAATCACACTACAGTAACAATACAATAAATTAGGTAGACTTGAAATATGAGATTCACAAGTTTATTTGCTCATTTCAAATGAGGAGTCCAAGTTAACGTCTTTAAATAGTTAAAATTATGTGAATTATCAACTTTTAGATTAATTTTTAATCGATTTCATTAATTCTGGAATCTCTTTGGATTAGAAATTTCAAATCGTAGACATATGTTTAAATATTAAAATTCATAATCTCAAGTATAGTATGAATCCCAATAAGATTGATATTTATATTCATAATTTCACATCGTCAGCGATAGCGGCTGCCGATACTGACAAGGCTACAAGATATCAAATCTTGACACATTTATTTGTCCAATGAGCTTGTCAATGATTTGGATTGTTAACCTCAAATAAAATACATTAAAACATTGATAAATATTCTAAGTGATGATCACCATCTTGGGGTGGTACACAAGAACAAGGCTGAGCTAAAGGAAAGTTGGAGTCGAGTCAAACGTGAGTCAATCTAATATCTATTTTGCTACAACTAAACGCATCTTCTACTCTGCTCAGCGTCATCCTTGCATACTCATGCCTCAGTCTAAGCTGCATTAATAACATTTTGGCCAAAGCATCTTAAAATATAAATAAATGAAATGCAAAGATATTAAATTGATTATGTTTTATGTTTTGAAGTTATATTTGAATGTTTTAAACATATTTTACATTTCCTCCAATTTGAAGAGAGATTCATTACCAGAATTCCCTACTGGATACAAACAGTTCAACAAGGAATTATAAACACTGACGCAAACATTAACTTCATTGGTAAACACTATTTTAACACATTATACATCAGGCAGAGCATATTATACTGTACAGTGCTGACCATATTCAGGGTGATACTGTGAAAACATATAAAAAATAATTACAAACATTAGCTCTTCAAGGCAATCCTCTTTACTGTTCGAGGTACCTATCGCTCGCATGGAGGGAGGTGAAGAAAAGGTGAATGTTACAACGAGAAGAACAGTTCACACTTTAAAATGTCACAGGACAAAAGTAGAGAGGAACATATAAAAGGAACAAATAAACTTCTGTCCAGTGGCAGAAGTGTAAAGTGTGAACTGTGTTCTTCTTTTCAATGTAAAAGCCATTTTGTGTCGTTCCCTTTTGTATATTTCCCATCCACCTTTCCTGTACCTTCTTCTAAATATAGCGAAAATACAAATTTGTATTTTTTTCATTTTTTAAGAGTATGCATCTCTTATTTACTAACAATACAATAAAAAAAATATAAAAAAATATACTGATATAACTTAGTTGTGTGTTTATTTTCCCACAATTTACTTGAAAAATAAAATAGCACAGAAAATAAATTTCTAACAAAAAAAATATTAGAAAGTTTATAAACATTTTGACTAATTGGTGAACAAATGTGTATATTTAAATCTAACAATATTTTGCATCTAAATGGTTATGGGTAAATATAACAAATATGATTTCTCAAATCTTAGCTCTCAAATTCCAGAAAATCAACGTTATAGTACTTAAACAAAATGGCAAAAGTTCAGAATTATGACCATTATTGGTGTTTAAAAAAAGTATACCAACAAATACATTACATTACAGGATGTAAATAAATAAACTATTTTAACGTGAGGTTGGATGCATGAAAAGACAGAAATTGTAAATGTTAAAAAATTGGAATCTGAAATTGAATTATCGAGGTTAAGGAATCGAAACCAAGATTGACAGGAATCATGGCTTCTATAGTAAAGAATAAAACTTAGATCACAACAAACACCATACACTAATAAGACCTGAATCATGGTTTTACATTCAGTTAATCATATGTGCAGTAGAGTCCGTATGATCCCATGTGTTTTGTGAGCATTGTCTATGAAATGATCCCTCCCCGCAACTTGTTCCCTTGTAGCACAGTGAATCATCAGGTGACATTGTTTCCAGTCTTCGAGATAAAGTTTCTTTTTAATTCAAGACAATCTAGAGCTAAGTTTCTCATGAAGCTCGCGAGTACAGAGCTGAGACTGGGTTTAATAAATAATTATAAAACTTGATTATGTAAATAAAACATTTTTTAAAAATGAAATAAATTTTTTATCTTTTAAAAAAGTTTTAAAATCTAAATATGCTTATTTAAAAAAAAAGCTACAATAAATTAAAGAAATGAATTTTAAATCTACTGTGATAGTAACCGAAAGATTAATCATAATCCACTCTAACGTCCCTGCAATAGAGTTAAAAAAAAATAGCAATAGTGAAAATATGTTTAACTGCGAATTAAAAAAAAAAATCCCTTTCTACTTTAAGTTCAGCTGTTGCTGGCCTCTTACCAGAGAGAAATTAGAGTAATAATAACCTTTTAAGACGTACATGAAACATTTTTGCATCTAGTTGTACTTGATGCTATCTTGCACTAAGTTATTTGGGTTATAAAATCCTCACCGAGATGTGCCTTCATATTAGAGTTGGGTCGAATCCAAATATCTAATTTACCTTCAAATCTTGAATCTCGAATCAGAATCGTGGAGTTTTTTTATGAATTTATATTAGAGGAAATATAAATATTTACATCCATTGTTTCCAGCCCGTGTCCTGGGTCAGTTTTTTATTTAACTCAAGACTAGAATATGCACAACATCCAGTCCCCGGAAATTAATTTATTTACGTGTAAAGGTCAAACCCATAGGAAAAATAAATACAATAGAAAATAGAAGTAATGACTAAATTTTGACATTCCTTCCGATAATCCAGTCATTATAACATTCATAAGTTCGGTTAATTTTCAAATCACTGATCTGGGGCCTGGTTGTCAAGTTAATCCTATTTTATAATTAGTTCTAAACCACCAATAGGCGGTATTAGAGCTCTTAAAACAAATTTCACTTGAAAGAACCTTTTCCAGTAAGAGCCCATGTTTCGAGCCTGTGTCTCTATTTAAAGCTCAGCTCGAAATCAGAGTATTCGCAGAGCCCTAGTTTCCCCGTACCGTACCAATGTAAATATTGTCCACCACCGATTTTAGTCAAAAGTCCGTTACCAGTGAACATTACGGCTGCAGTTGATTGATTTGTCCAAGTTTTTTTTTTTTAGTTGTGAGTTCAGTGAGTTTAAATTTAGTGTAATGTATTTTATAGTGTTCCATATTATCCCAGTCTTTGGTGATCCATGGCCGTCTCGCTCCTGTTAACTTCCTGGGAATAGGGACTCTACTGTAATTACAAAAACATTAGGTAAAAGTTAAAAATAATCATTAAATTTATCGTCATTGAATTGTTCAAGCTCAAGATCACAATTATAAATCAAGAGCTTAAATGTTCGCATCTTTAAAGAAATGTGGATGTTTAAGCTTCCACCTCACCGTCGTAGATATGAGGCATGAAGCGTGTAGTTGCGTCAACAGTCAATATTTGGTTTATTTCTCCATAAAGTGCTGCGACCTAAAGTTTTATTTTTCGAGTTGTGACGGTTAAGGAAATATTTTAAATGACACGAATACTGTGCAAAGCTAATGTAAAACCATTTATCAATTGGAAGTGTAGCTAAGGCACTCTCCCGAGTGTAGCTAAGGCACTCTCCCGAGTGTAGCTGAAAGCAGTGTTCAATGTGTTAAAAAAAAATGTTAATAGAAGAGTAAGGTAGTCTTGGAGTGATCCTCTGACAAGACATTATTGTTAATAGCAGCGGCATTTTTAAATACTCTTTTTTTTATGTCTACCCAGTAGGCTTTTGTAAAAAATTATATATATAAAAAAAGCTTTTTAGTTTATAAAATTATGATCCCATGATTAGCTACAATCTATTGAAATGGAGGTGAATAACCTAGCTTTAAAATAAAGATAAGTTTTCCAATGACTTAACATTCTCTATCAACAAACGAGGGCCACCAATGAATACCAATGTTTTTCTACACCACAAACTTACAACTTACTGACAGCTTATTTACACTTTTCGAGTTAAAGACGAAAAATAATGGTAAAAACGATACATTTTTAGAACAATATTTCCAAGGTTAGGCTATGAAAGGTTGCCATTATACGGACCTCGCATACTTAAACAAAGATAATCCGTGTCCGCTGAGTATAAGTCGGTATTTTACCATTTAGCGTTTTGGGTAAGTAATTTAAAAGAAAACAAGGGACTTACAAGGACTTATTTTAAGAGTTCACTAGGAATGTTAAACAGACAGCCATGGCAACGACTGAGAGAGTTTGAAAACACCAGTATAATACCAAACGGAAAATGCTAATCCTGTGCGAATCAAAGATTTTGAATTTAAAATCTAATCCAAATCGATTTCAAATCAAATATCATTTTTAAGAAAATTTATGATTCAAATCCTATTAAAATATAATATTATGATTCATAATGTTTCAGATTGAATATTAAGCTAGATTTCTTTTTGTCGCCGTAAAAGACACCATAAAAACAGTTTTCAAATCCTAATCCATTTAAGTTAAATGTAAATATTGGTCACACGATTAATATTATATGTCGGTGAAATTGTTCATTTCACTGCAACAAAAGATCAAGGTTGGCTTATATAGAAAGTTAAATCATTCAAAAGTTTGACTTTTCGATAAAATCCAAATATGGGATCCATTTAGATTCAAATATTTTTAATATTAAAATTCGTAACTTCGAATCAAAAGTTATTTTTATATTAAAACTTTCAAAGCTCGCACAGGCTTAGAAAAAATATGAGTTTCAATTGAATTTGTTGTGAGTTCACACCAACCGATAGCAACCATGTTTGGTACTGAAGATACCTTCAAAATCTAAACCTAGATATTAACACGTCATCCAGACTTTCACTTTGCATTATTGTCTTGAGCCTTTCAAGGACACACATACAATTTCTACAATAACTAATAAACCTGATCTAGTATAGACCGAGATAGCAATAATTCACAACAAATATTACACAAACATTGCATTATTATTATTATTTATACAACCCTCACAAAATTTATGTGACAGAACTTGGGATTTTTTTTTTAATAAATACCATAGATTATCAACCACAATACCTGACATCTAATTCTCTCGTGATAAATATTTTTTTAATCTGTCCGTCCACTAATATACTTTCTATTACTACTACTAATAATAATAATTTATTAATATGCTTGTTCATAAGCCACAATTTACACATAAGATTGATTCTTTTGATGTGTAAAATATCAAAATATTCCCTTGCATTTTTTTTTTGGTCCTGGTAAAATATGTTTGTTGCAAAACATGAGAAAATATGGTACTAGCATCATTTCCACAAGCTCGCCAAATTAAACATAATAAATATTTCAATATAAGGTTGGGAAAAAGTTTACTCTTTCTATTCAAAGCAAATTTGAGTGTGAGAGATTATTGAAACCAAATCAAAGCTTGAATATTATTTTTTTCCTAATTATTTTATGCTTTAAAAATATGTTGTGCTTATTTATATAACTTTATACACTAAAATCACTTAGAATATGTTTTATTGCACAATTGTTTGTAATATTTCATTTTTATCTGATAAATAAAATTACTATCACAACAAGCATTTCAATTACTTCAGATTTGTTTCTATGCGAGTATTAATTTGTAACACAAGTAACAATTCGGAATGATAATAAACTGAGTATTTTAGCTGTAAATATTTTTTTTATTGACGAGGCTTCATAATTTGTTGAAGTGCTAATTCTTTTTCGAATCATAGCTGAAAATTCAAATCTTCCCAAACTTCCCTATTTAACCGTTTTCAAGCATCACTTCTTACTACCCACTCAGGTTGTATACTCCCATTTCAACTAAACGGTCGCAGTGAATCAACCGACAGGCCAACATGACAGGAGAAAGACCAAGGACAGAAATATACCGAGAATATCCCGCACAAAATAGGAAATAACAAATTGAAGAGGGAATGTTCAACAATGAGGATGGCTAAATGATTTTATAATAATAGAAAGTGATAAAAATAAAGAAAAAATACTATGATGAATTTAATGAAGAAAGCCCGCCTAAGGAAGGAGGTAAAATGTGGGAAGAATCCAATGCACAAAGGTGACGTCTTCTATAGTATAAATAGTCACACACACATTGAAACACAAAAGGAGGGATTTTTAAGCATTTTAAACAAAAAAAAGAGAAGAGGAAAGACACTTTACACAAACACTCAGCTACTCCAATCCCGATCCAGAAGATTATTTACACATTTTTCCTCTTTCACTAGATTGGCTTTATTCATTAACTTTACATTAATTAGTTTATTTTCCCTTTTTTCTTTAAATTACCATTAATATGAAAAATGAAGATAAATAAACATTCTTTGACAACATAATTAGGTAAATATCAACTGGGTAGGACATCCTTTAATAATAATAATAATAATAATAATAAGCTTGTGTATAATGAAGTGACATTGTACCATGTCAACAACAGAAAATGCATCATACACAAGGAGGCGATTAGCTCAGTGGTACAAGGTAAAATGTTTCTATATCATTGTGCTTACTTATCCTGAGCATATATTCTTCTATCTGACCCAAAAAAAAAATCTGACTTGGATCCGAAAAAATACCACATTACATACAGGTGGCAAGTAGCTTGCGACCGACATGGTCGTTGTGAAGGTTGCAAGAGAAATATAAACACGAGGCGAAGCTACCGTCACATCCGTATTGCTACACAGTCAATAATATTTGATGCTCATCACAATTAGATGCCAAGTATATGGAGAACGTCGGTGTTGGGATGAGATGGACTAGAATTGGTCCATTAGAAGCTCGCAGACTTCTTGTGAAACTGTCTCCTTGCTGGACCTTACCGTCAGCCTGTACATCTGGAACATACAGAAACTGGTCCGTTAATAGCTCACAGACTCTCCTCAGTAGTCGAGGTGGCTCCATATTCCACCTTGGAGTGAGATGGTAATGGAAAGCCCCAGGCGATATCCCCCTCCCCTGTGAAGTCATTGATGTTAAATATCATCAAAACGTTGCAATCTTGCCCGCTTGATATTTTACCCCATTTGATTTATTTAATTTTGGGATAAAATACAAGTCAAAACAGCAGATGTTAACTACTTTAGCCCCTTTGTACTGCTAATATCACTCCTGGCGGCTGCCTCTCAAATGACGGAAGATTCAAAGCATACTGGACCACAAAAGTCAGAATTAAGGAGTTTCAAATGTATCATTATTAGCACCGCGTCTTACTACTCGTTCAGGTTATACGCTTTTAAGTACTAATTACGCTAATGGATTAGGAATTGGGAAGGTTGAATTAGAGGAAGTGAACCCGCATTTGCGTGGAGGAAGAGTGGAAAACCATTTAGGAAAAACCACCCCCAGTTCACCCGACCGATATTCGATCCTCGATCTCCTCGTCCTCAGCAGTCGAGCTCAACACGACTAGCGCGTTAGCCAACTACGCCACCGAGGCGGGTTTCAATTGTATTAATTTGTCATTATATGGGAAAAAGGTACAGGAAGGAGAAACACACCACAGGGAACAATGCAGAGAGATAATGTGTTCCTTCACAAACACCCCCCAGACGTCGACATGACAGTTTTTACCTGAGCCTGCTTGTTGGGTTCCAGTCGCAAGAGACAGCCCACCTGCTGAGTGCGTGTGTGGATAATGCCCGCACATACAAAGTTATCTGGGTTGGGATCGATGCCATCCAGCAGTTGCATGCCGAACCCTAGTATCTTTGTGCGTACCGCCGTCAGATCCATGGGTTGTGCGGCCTTGAAGATGCGTTGGGACCTCTGTTGGTTCCTGTAGCAAATAAATAAATACAACTCTATGCAATCATAAAATATGTTTACAGCGGATATGGTGGTAATCGCAGTTAATATGGACGTGTCCATAATTGAGTTATTTTAAAAATGACACCTGTCTAAGGGCCAATGCGCTTCCCAGAATTCATCCTGTGCTCAGGGTCTCATAATTTAAGGCATGGAACAGCTACTTGAGCTTAAGATTGAAATTACAACCACTGGTGAAGCAAGAGATGGCGGGCGGACTGCCCCAAGTTCCTTTACCAAAATGAAAAAAATGGTGTACAATTTTTTTTAATTCTCATAAATAAATGTTTTTATAACTATGAGACTCACCCGCCTAAGTTTTTCCAACGAGCAAAAAACGACTCGCCGTTCATCTCTGTGGGTTCAAAGAACTTGTTTACAGTGAGCGGCAAACGAACAGTCAGTTTTTGTGGAACGTTGTTGTAGATGAACGTGATGATCATAGTCGGAGTGTCTGAAAGAAACGTACTAGTCTAATAAAACGTGCGTCAAGTGTACCCGTTATATCATATAGCCTTAACTGTCAAGGTCAATGACCTGCTATTTCCTCCCTCCTCCCTCCAAGATTTTCCCCCGGTGACATCATCAGAACATTGCAATTCTGCCCATTTGATACTACGCCCAATTTTTTTTTATGTGTTGCCCAATTTGATTTTAAATCCCTGGGAGGACACTGTGCCTTGGTTCAGGAGTAGTTGTGCTATTTTTTTTATTGGGCATGACTTTGATTATATTTAATAACCCTTCAAACTTTTAAAATTGCAATCCTCTACCGTGCATCAAACCAGACACTAAATATATGTTATTTATTTAAACACTGTCCAGCCTTGTGGTTGAAAACAAACTAATAATAATAGATAATAAAAAAAGTACTTGAATTAAACATACATGTTTGATTTGTTGGTACTAAAAAAAACTAGCGATGGTCACAATTAGATATTTATCTAATTCTAAATATTGCGGTTTTGTTTAAATACCGAGACTTTCATTTGCTGCGATTCGAAAGCTAAAGATTGAGGTTTAAAAAAATAATGATATTAAGATCAATTCTCAATTCTTTCAAAATCGGGATCTCTAAGTATTGAGGAATCAAGTTTGATATCCCGAGTAAAAAGGTACCTAACATAAACCGGTGTACCTGTGAAATCCTCTACGCACTCAACGTTGATCATCTGCTGGATTTGAGCACCAGCTTCCAAAACTGGCTCGACGGGTTTCACTTGGACATTCAGTTTGGACACGAGTGAGTCCGGGCAAGAGATGGTGGGGGCAAAGTTCTGTGGGGCAAACAGAAACACTTGCGACTAGGGGGTATACAAAGTACACTTTATTCAATTCAAAGTGGACTCGAATCGAATACATGAAATATTCTTACAGCCAAATCAAAGTTTGAATATTTTGGCTAGTTGTTTTATGAATTAAATATTATATTGTGTTTATTTATATAACGTTACCCACCAAAATCACTTGGAATATTTTTTTTAATTGCACAATTGTTTGTCATATTTCATTCTGAAACTGATAAATAAAGTGGCCATCACAACAAGCAATTCTATTACTTCAGATTATGTCAAATGATCATTAATTTGTAATGTTCAGTAATATGGTGTATTTTTTGTGACAATTTTATTTTTGGAGACGGAAAATAAGCTGCAGCCAACATTTGAAACCTACAGAAAAACACGGTGGTGGGAAATTTAAAAATAAGAGTCATGTCCCCTTCTTCACGCAAATACCCCACCAGTCACAAAGTATCCTCAATTTACCATATATATTATTATTACGCACTTACGCTAATGTGTAATGGTAGGGTGATTGTGAGATGAAATGAAGGAGCTACAGTTTAACGTGGAATCCAAACCACGGTGGGGGCCTGGCATTCCACACATTCACAAGATGTCTTGTCAGAGGTGAAGGAAGGGGTTTGGTAATCAGATAAGTCTGTGCCTGGACCGAGGATTGAGTCCCGGCCGCCAGCACAGAAGTCTGACACCTTACCCCTAGACCGCCAGGTCACCGATAATAATTAGTAATTGAACATATTATATTGAATATTTTTAGTGGGGAAGCTTTGTAGTTGTCGAAGCAAAGTCGAAGCTTTGTAGTTGTCGAAGCAAAGTCGAAGCTTTGCACATCCCAAAATATAAAAAGATGTTTCTATCAATCTCAGTGGTTCATGAACACCCGGAAGAACCCTAGAAGGTGTATCGTGACAGTGTTGTGAGGGTGTTCTTATCAACCCCAATCGCCAGAGAACAGTACAACCAACATATCTACCGTGAAAGAGAATTTGTCCAGCACCCACCTGCAATGAAAACGATGTCTTGTTGCCATAAAATAGTCCGAGCCGACCGAGGTTCTGTCGGAACTCGGACTTGACCCCGATCTGTATCAGGTCGTTTTCAAAGAGCACACCGTTGTTTTTACAAACAAACCTGAGGAGAACACAATATTTTCATCATAGATGTTTCAATAATAACTTGAGTTAGTTAAATTTTAGAGTTTGGCAAAAAACATTATTTTACGAATCTGAATCTTCATTTTAGCTAAGAATTCCCAAATATTGATTTTGAATCTTGGCAAAAAACTATGATCATATAAAGAGGAAATATAAACATGTTGTAATAATATAATGTGTAATGGTAGGGTGATTGTGAGATGAAATGGAGGACCTACAGTTTAACGTGGAATCCGAACCACGGTGGAGGCCTGGTATTCCCCACATTCACAAGATATCTTGTCAGAGGTGAAGGAAGAGTTAGGTAATCAGATAAATCTGTGCCGGGACCAAGGATTGAACCCCGGACTCCCAGCACAGAAGTCTGACACCCTAGACCACCAGGTCACTAAATATTATGGAGAGTTTTTTTTGTTGCCAAAATGCATTTATTGTAATAATTATTTATCCTGTTGAGTGCTAAATTAATGGTCTGAGGTCTGGTTGTTCAGTTTTTACTTTTAATATGTTGGGGATGAACCACAAATAAGTGGTTAAAAAAAAATCTCCAAAACATATTTCCATTCGAAATTGGAAAAACTCACTTTGGTGGTCACATGGTATAGGATATCACCCCCGTAATAGACTGTTCTTCCAATAAGAGGGAGATTAGAGTTTGAATCCTGGTTGGGTGTACTGAAGGTGGTTTCATCTAAATATTTGCCCACTCCACCTTAACACAAATGTGGGTACACTTCTTCCTTAATTCAACCTTCCTAATTCCAAACAAATTAACGTAATTAGTACAATTTACGAGTCTAGTACAAGCGGGTAGTCAAGACGTGGTGCTTAACAATTTTTATTTATTTTTTATTTTTAAAATCTTGACTGATATTTTCTTGACTACCCTTAAGGACTCGAAGTATTCGAGGGTCCCTATTAAATGTACAACGCTAAGAGAGCGGGAAGACTAACTTCTTGGAGTTGTGGGTGCTGCTCGCTGCGGGTGGAAGGTTGTTGATGTTGTTGGGAGATCCAGTGGGGTAGACGTCCCCGAACATGTCGAGAAGAGCCCCCCCTGCTGCTGCTGGGGCTGTCGGCTGAGAAGATGGAGGTGTGGATAGACCCAGTAGGTCTGTAGACGAGACATTGGCGCTGTTAACAACCTGAAACATGGGGACGTGTCTGGTGGATATCCAGATAACGAGTGTGGAGGGTTGTATGCGGGGCTCGGAGAAAACAGAGCCGTGAGTTTAAAATTATACCCAGGGAGGAAGTGAAGTCAAAGCTGATATTTGTTTCAAAGCCAAGTTGAAGTTTCGAAGCTTGGCGCACACCTACTATTCATGCGAGGAACAAATACAAATATCTGACGATTATTTAAATTGAGGAGAAAAATGCTAGGGGTATTCAAAACTTGATTTGAATATTAACTAACGTTGTGTTGACTTCACTTTTGAAAGTAAAATTTCAGATCTGATAGTTACAAAGCTTTATCAATAAAAATATTTTAAGTTCAAGTTTACATTAATGTTCAATTTTTGTGCTGTTATGTATATGATAAATTCATTTTCACATGACATAAAGGTAATGAGATTGGGGGGAGGGGTGGTAAGGGGGGAAACTACAAAGAAAATGTTGAAAATGCAGTATTTAAGAAAAAGACCATAAGGGAGTCCAAGAAAGAGATGGGAGGAGCAGATTACAGGGTGTGTTCAAGTGAGAGGAGAAGAATGTTAGAAATTAAAGGAGGAAGAATGGTGGAAATATAGAGGTAGATGAAACATTTTACCAAACTGACCCGGCCACAGGCTGGAAATGGTTGATGATGACGATGACAAAATATGATTACAATTATTAAACTACATGTTAGCTTAATTTGACAGTTAAGGATAGATTATGTTAATCATATTTGCACTACTACAATTTGTAAATTATATCTATTAGGTTAAGATAAAGAGTTATGGAATACATAATACCTATTTTTTCCCCAACATCAAACATTAATTTAAATATTCAAACTTCGATTAGGCTTTAGAACTATTTAATTTTATTTAATTCGACTTCACTTTGAATTGAAAAAGAGGACTTTGCGTATCTATATGTTGTTTATTAATAATATTAAAAACAGAAACAATGTACGTACCTGTGTCGTGGGCAAAGATTCATCTTGGTGATTGGTCGTGGGCACTGGGCTCTTGCCCTCCTTTATTTCATTGTCCGGGACTCGGCCTGGCTTTTTCTTCTTGAGCACTGCTAGTATTGAGGATTCTCGCTCCGGGAATGCTGGCATCTCTTCCAGGACCGTGGCCTGGGAAATACGAAAACAAATTTTCTGTGCAACCAACTTACTCTATCACATTAGGAACTCAAAAAGTTAATTGCCGTGATTACAAAGGTAACAAAAGTGTGCCACTTATCCCTATCTTGAGCTAGTTCTACCCAGTCCACCTCATTACATCATATCTCTCTCTTGAGCTAGTTCTATCCAGTCCACCTCATTACACCCTATCCCTATCTTGAGCTAGTTACATCCAGTCCACCTCATTACACCCTAATCCCTATCTTGAGCTAGTTACATCCAGTCCACCTTATTACACCCTATCCTTATCTTGAGCTAGTTCTATCCAGTCCACCTAATTACACCCTATCCTGAGATAGTTCTACCCAGTCCACCTCATTACACCCTATCCCTATCTTGAGCTAGTTACATCCAGTCCACCTCATTACACCCTATCCCTATCTTGAGCTAGTTCTATCCAGTCCACCTCATTACACCCTATCCCTATCTTGAGCTAGTTCTATCCAGTCCACCTCATTACACCCTATCCCTATCTTGAGCTAGTTACATCCAGTCCACCTCATTACACCCTATCCCTATCTTGAGCTAGTTCCATCCAGTCCACCTTATTACACCCTATCCTTATCTTGAGCTAGTTCTATCCAGTCCACCTAATTACACCCTATCCTGATAGTTCTACCCAGTCCACCTCATTACACCCTATCCCTATCTTGAGATAGTTTTACCCAGTCCACCTCATTACACCCTATCCTGAGATATTTCTACCCAGTCCACCTCATTACACCCTATCCCTATCCTGAGATAGTTCTACTCAGTCCACCTCATTACACCCTATCTTGAGATAGTTCTACCCAGTCCACCTCATTACACCCTATCTCCTCCAAGTTGATTCTTATCTTGTCCAGCTATTTGTGTCTAGGTCTTCCCATTGTATTTACTAGTCAATACTCTGAACACAGTTCTAGATTCTTCCAGTAGAACTACGGAGGAATGTGAGTCAAAGGCTTGGCTTATCGATTCCACACAGCCCCTCCATGCATCACTACCAGCGTCAATAGAGGTCACAAACTCGGCCTTAGGTATAACCTCAGAAGGGACCCCGTAGAGGTGCCCTGAGCAGACATCCTTAGCCAAAACCCGGTACACACTACCAATCAGTGTGTGATGGATGGGGACCCCTCCTATTTCCCCACCCTCACAAATAATACTCTAAGGAGATTTATCCAACCAGCTGAGCCAAGAAGGATGTTGCCCGAGGGCCGCCAAGATAGAGATCTTGTGGGTGTCAATCCAAGACAAGCGAATCTCTCTATCTTACTCTCTCCTGCAGGGAGAGAATCTGTTCCGATGCGTGCCGGCATGAGACGGTGGACTGTGTCTTAAACCTTAAAGAGCTGGCAACACCAGAGCTGGCAACACCAGACCTGGCATTATTCACAGTAGTGATGCAGTAAAGAAGTCAGCGCATAGTCCACAGTAATACCCTGGAGACCTGACTAGTCCCCAGTCAGCCAGTATTAAGCGGTTACCACAATGAGTCAGTACAGTGATACCTACCAATACATCGGTAGACGCAATGATGCTCAACTGCAAATATTCCGAGGCTCGTTGCTGGAGCTCAGCGTCAGCGCTGCGAAGATTACTGTGTGTCTTGAACACGTCTTGGATATGCGCCTTGATCTCGGGAAAAAGGTTGACAAACTTGATGTAGGTAGAGAGCAGCAGAGCTCGAGTCATGGGGGAGCAGAGGTGGTACTAGAACAGGTTGACAAACTTGATGTAGGTAGAGAGCAGAGGTGGTACTAGAACAGGTTGACAAACTTGATGTAGGTAGAGAGCAGAGGTGGGACTAGAACAGGTTGACAAACTTGATGTAGGTAGAGAGCAGAGGTGGGACTAGAACAGGTTGATATAAGGGAGGCTTCCATCCACCAAGCTGTTAACATACTTGTACAAGTTAATGTTTTAACAAGTTTTTTTTTTGTGAGAAAAGAATTATTTTGGTGAAATCTACAAAAAGAAAGAGCAATTTTAAGATGAGAATGACTACAAACAAGAATTGGTTGGTTAGTTAATAGAATATAATGAAGTAAAGTAGAAATATGTTTAATTCAAATTAATTTTTATCAATGTCTTATCATCCATGTGAGTTATACATTTACACTAACGGAATAGGAAAAATTAAGAAAATTTTAAAAGGCATTTGCAGAGATAACTGATAAGAGGGGAAAAAAAGAGAGAAGAGAAAAAGCATGGATAATATTTAAGAGAATCCACCTTCAATATGCCTGATCAGGATTTGAACCCCAATTTCACAGTGATCGACAATACCCATATTTAGCGAGTGACCATAAATCCCCTTGTAAGCTGAGTGTGACCGCCAATCCCCATGTAAAGCCGAATGTGACCGTCAATCCCCATACAAGCCGGGTGTGACCGCCAATCCCCATACAAGCCGAATGTGACCGTCAATCCCCATACAAGCCGGGTGAGACCGCCAATCCCCATGTAAAGCCGAATGTGACCAGTCAATCCCTATACAAGCCGGGTGAGACCGTCAATCCCCATGTAAGTCGAGTGTAATTCAATCCATATATAAAGAAAGTGTGACGTTCTAAACAATGTGACAGCCGAAGTGCGTTATTGTTAAATTATTTTGTAGAAAAGCAGACTTTACGAATGATTGCAAACCACACTGAGTGGTACTGACCTTGGAATGGAGCAGCTGGAACTGAACTGCCGGTGATGAGCGCTGATCTCCTGCTATCAGGTTACCAAACTCTCCCAGAATGTAGCCCCCCACCTTGACCATATTCTCGTGACAGGCTGGGGCTTGCAGGGCCTGAAACACGACAGAGAGAATATTAATAGTCTCAAACACAGGTGGAAAAAGTTAGTATGGAAGTATCTATGTGTGATTATAAGTATTTACAATCATTGGTTTTTTTTAAACCTTGTTTGGGTTCTATGGATATGTAAAAATTACACCAAATTTAAGTAGTTGTGTAAGCCAACATCTTCCTATACAAAGTTTGTACTCAAATGTCTGTCTCCACATGACCTGTGATCTGTAGTCTGTTGTTGTGACGAGAGAACAAGCTTTACCTCAAACACAGTCTTGGCCGCATAGCCCTGCACGTCGTCCCTGTTGATGACTATCTGTATCACTCTGTACCACACCTCCTCGCTGACATAGTCTCCCGCTATACGGATCAGGTTGAGAATTACATCGACGTACCACGTGTAGTCCGTCGCATACTTCTCCGCCAATATGGCAACCTTTAACACCTGCCAACAAACAAACAAACCACCTGATTAGAGCACTAGGCTGAATCGTGATTTTTCGAAGACAAGTTTTCACTACCACAGACAGGCATCTTCTTCAAGTAGAGAAAGTCTGCAGCACATCGATCGGCCGGATGCATACATTCCAGTGAACAACAATCGCGATTGCTACCTGCACCTCTGCGTAAATAAAATGGACTGAAACGATTAACAAAGCGAGGGTCCAACTTCTTAGCTCGGTCAGTAGCTAAGTAAATGTAAGTGAAATGTAAGTTTCCCCTTTCCCAGTGAAGAATTAACGACCAGGGAGATGAACGTTGTTTGTGTGTGCTAATATAATCAGTTCGTGCAGAAAGTGCCTGTTAAGTACCTCAACTAAATGAAAATTAAAAACAAGGAGAGGCGGGAAAAGAGTCAGCATACCAAATGACTGTCGCACTCGAAATTTGTCATTCGAGCCTTTTAGCTGCACATGGATGATATCGTTTTTAACTTGACTTTATTATCTGTTGTGCACAATGATTCCCACCTGCTCTTACTTTTCCAGAATGTCTTAAAATAAACATGTGAAGGAATCTAATTATTTTTTTTTCAGATGCAAAGGTTAGCCTATATATATATTAGCTACAGTTTTTTCGGGCCTATAATGTATTTAAACACATATATACACACATAGATTCAATTTGAGCTAGTAGGCAAAGATTCCGAATATATTTAATGCTTGTAATTAGTCAAGAGTTCCAAGAATCGTAATGTACATCCATACATTTTTAAGTCCTAATAGCAACTTGAGTTGTTAATACTGACCATTTCCTCCCTAATGGAGTAGTCGGCAGTTTCTAGGTAGTTCAACATCTCTTGAACTATTTCCTCGGCATTGCTTTTGTCACACATGGCATACAGCAGGTCGACAGCCTGCTGACGTACAGACACATCTTTCTCCATCTGTAACACGCCAGTATATCATGACACACATCCGACTACACGTATCATAGAGCAGGTCCACATCCTGCTGACGTACAGACACATCTTTCTCCATCTGTAACACGCCAGTATATCATGACAAACATCCGACTACACATATCATAGAGCAGGTCCACAGCCTGCTGACGTACAGACACATCTTTCTCCATCTGTAACACGCCAGTATATCATGACACACATCCGACTACACATAACATAGAGCAGCTATACGAACATCTGAGATACAAGTTATATGCATACATTAATACAGGGTGTCCCACTCACTACCGAACATTAATGAAGATATTCTAACAAAATTTGAAGTGGACTTACCTGTTTGTGAGAAATGTGAAGACATCATAACATGTGCTGGAAGTGGCCACCATACGCATCCAGACTGGATTGAACCCGGCGCACAATATTTTGTAAGGTTCTTTCCAATACATCCGCTGTCACTCCCTGACGATGACAATGTTTGCTTTCAAGGCGTTTGTGGTTTGTTTTGGTCCTCTCTCCCTTTCAGGTATCCCCATAAAAAATAATCAGGCGGCGTCAGAACGGGTGAGCGCGGTGGCCCAAGTCGCTTTGAAATGATGCGGTCGCAGAAAAAACACTGAATTTCAGGCCATGCTGGCGTGTGATGTGTGGCGAGGTGCTAGGCCACACTACATACACATTCCTTTAATTTTTCACACAACAAATGTACTACTATTCAAATTTCGTTGCAATATGTTCATTAATGCTAAGATTATTAACAAAATTATTAGTTCGGTAGCGACTGGGACACTCTTTACATCTAATGAAAAAAAGGAATGAGTAAAGTATTATCTTTTGAATAAATGTACCCACATTTATGTGGATAGAGAGTGGACAAAAATTCAGTAAAAACCACCCTTAGTACACCCGAGCAATATTCACACCCCAATCTCCCTGTCGTCGGCAATTCAGTCTAACACGAGTTTGATGCTTTAAGCCATTTGACCACTGAAGTAGGTCAGACTCCTGTAATACTTATGTGAATGTGACACACTCTCGTTAAGGATAGTGGTGACTTAAAAGAGTAGTTACTAAACTATCTAGCTCCTGAAAATATACATTTATTCAAGAGAAACCAGCATAGTACATTTTTAGACACTCAAGCTACCCTAAACATGACTCGAAACTAAGAGGCACAGCTACCTTCATGGAGAGTATGACCACCTCTTGATGTTTCTTGACAGCGTCGTGAGAGAACTCGGAGGTTGCCAGCAAGCACATTGACTCTAGAGCCAGATAGCGAAGGTTGGTCTCTCTATTCGAGAGAAACTGTCCCAGCTGATTGCAGGCTCGCACCAGAAGGTTAGGCTCCGTGTCGTTGTGGATTATCAGACTGATGGCTTCAAACAAGACAGCGTTCTTGGCGTTGGAGTGCTGAACTTTCTTCGACTTTGGTGGTTCTTGCGCTTTGTTCAGGATCGTCTCCAAACATTCGTTTAGACGACCACGAACACCGGGGTCCTCTGGAAAAAATAAACGTAATTTCATGGAGAGTAACAGCAAATTCACCTGATTCAGTAAAAGTATGACTAAGGTGAAGGGTGAAAGTAGAGAGGATCTAATTAGAAAACGTGTCAGGAGGGGTTGTTCTATAGGTGAGTAAGATACCCGCTATGAAGAAGAGAAGTGTTGTACCGGGTGTACTTTGTACCCACTGTCACACGTGCAGCAGAAACAGGATTAGGATTAAAGTTATTTAGGCGGGGGATACATGAGATAGTAGAGGAAGAAAGGGTGAGATAGTTCAGGCATGTAATAAGGATGGAAAAGGAAATAATCCCAAGGGGAATAATGGAGACGTGTGTAGGAAAAAGACCGCAAAAGATACCAAGAAAGAGATGGGCGGAGCAGACAATAGAAAGTGTTAAATGGGAGGGTAATGGAAGCCAATAAAGGAGGAAGACCTATGGAAAGAAAGAGGAAGATTGAAGCTTTTTAGCAAAATGACCTAACTACAGACGGTAAACAGTTTAAGATGATGTCAGTGACCTAAGATGATTCCATCTTCACAAAGGTTAAAGTTAACAAGAGGAGCACATACCTGGGGGAGGGTAGTTCTGTAGCAGTCGTAGCAGTTTGACTGACAGCCAGGGCGCAGGTACAAAGTAGTATGTGTAGTCTTGTAGGTCCGTGTAGCTGGCTGTTACAATCTGAAACAAGTTAAACCTCACCTCTCTAATGAATACAATAAACAGACCATCTGTTTCATGGAATTTAAGGGGGCGGCTATTTTAAAACCAATGATGGAAGCTGAAGAAGGCACATGGCACCCTGTACTTATGTTTTTTAAAAGGATGGAACCCACCTTTGAACCTCGAATACTTAAGAATATTCAAGTTTCAATGATTCAATAAAAGTATTGGAATCGAAATTATAAACAACATTGATTGAAAATACTTTTATAGCTCCAATAATAATTATACTTAACATAGTTTAACATCCTGACCCCAGACCATTAATGTAACACCTAAATGAATGTATGAATGTTATAATTAATATATTTTAGCAAAACAAATTGATATTTAGTTATTATTTCTATTTTCTATTGTTATGTAAAATTTCCATATCCTCTTATCTTCATGACTTTTTCCAAGATTTGGATTCAAATTTGAGACTTGTAAGAAAAATGAAGATTTAAGACTATTAGAATAGTGCATTTGACTCAAGTATAGTTTTGTTTTAATAAGTTAAGAAATTAAAAAAGCCTGAATGTGCATTGTTGCCAGATTTTACAACTGTTAGACAATTGACTTTATTATAAATATTTTCATCTAATTAATATAAGTATAAAATTGCATAATTTACTGGCCAAATTGGGTACAATGAAGGGAAGACGGAAGTTTCGAATCTCTGGGATGATCGATTGTATCACTTATGTTTTTTTAACTCATCCTGCAAACAAATGTGGGCACACATCCTCTTAAATGAACCTTTATCCCATATGGAGAAGCGTAATTAGTGCATATGTGTATAATCTGAAAGGGTAGTAAAAAAAAATAATCAGGGACAAAATTAATCCGAGTTATAAAAGTCTTTTTCGAGCAATGTTACCCAAAAAAGCCAACGGTTGAACTGTCCGGCGAGCCCTACGGCATTGCCCACGCATTAGAGTGGACCATCGATGACAGAAAGATCAGAATTATAATCCCCAGTCGGGTGTAGTGAGGGTGGATTTTCCTAAATGGTTTTCCACACTCTCACCTTGGAAATGCGGTTACGCTTCCTCTAGATTCAACCTCCTTCATACCTAGCACATTAGTACGAGAACTCACCCTGCTGAGTCGAGACACGGCCAAACTGATGCAACCCTTGTATTCATCAGGGTTCTTCTTCACCAGAGAGTCGATAAGGCTGGTGGCCGCAGTCACCACGCCCATGTGTTGGTCGTTGAGCAGGTGGATGATACGAGACGTCCACTCCCCGCTCGGGATTATCTCCTGGGACGTGCGGAACAGACGGAGGAGACACAGCGCGGCGGACTGCTTCACCACGTCCATCGTGTCTCTGAGACATAATCAATCGACAATGTCATGGATCCAAACGGAAAGGTTTCAAATATTAGCCCCAAGTCTAAAATAACATCGACTTGATAATATTACCCGGACACAAGGAGCTTTGGTATCTCGTGCCCGAAAGCCTCGGCCATCTCTTTGCTGCCAATGTTGGCGATGCACTGCAAGGCCAGACTGACATGCACAGGGTTCCTGAAACAAACAATGAGACAAGGAGTGACATAGCGAGAGACCAACTCACCCTGGAGGCCTTCAATGGTACCAAGAGTTAACAGCGACTACGTTATTGAGGTCTTGGTAATAAAGTGCTACCCCTAGGGTGGGTAAGAAACACTTCACACTCCAATACCTTATGAGCACATAATTTAAGGCACTTTTATAAAGCTCACTAATGTGGGCAAACTTGGTCCCGGTATCTTCTAACAAGAAATTCTATAAATCAGCTGGATGCTGTGTTTGTTCTAGAATGATGATGTTTTTAACACCGTGTCCCAGCCCCACCCTCCCCGTCACTGGCAATCTAGTGTGAGAGTAACGCATTGGACCATTCTATCATGGATTCAAGGATTTAAGCCTCGTATCTCTAATATATATAGAATGAAATATTTGATGGACATTTATTTTAATTTTATTAGCATGGCATATTACTACTCGTTTAGGTTAACTATGCTAATGGCTTTAAGGATGATGAAGGTTATATTTATGAGAAGTGTGTGTTTTATGTCAATATATTGTAGTAAATATATAAAGTTGGATGGAGTAGAGATGATAAACGTACAGAACGTGAAATATCTCTGAAGCGTGATTGAGATGAAGGGTGAAAGTATAGAGGATGTAATGAGAAGAGGACAGCAGGGAGAGTTGTTCTATAGGTGTGTAAGAGACCTGTAAGGAGAGTTGTTCTATAGGTGTGTAAGAGACCTGCTATGGAGAATAGAAGGGCCCTTGAAGTGTAAGGAAGTGTTGTACTGGGCATACTTTGTACCCATTGTCACATATGCAGCAGAAACATTGAATGTAAGAGAGACATGGAAAGTGGAGGCCATGGTAATGAAGTTTGTGAGGAGCATGTTAGCTGTCAGGAGGAGAAACAGGATTAGGAATGAAGCTATCCGGGCAATAGTGGAGGAACAGGGAGTACATAAGATAGTAGAGGAAGCAAGACTGAGATGGTAATGACGATGTAAAAATATAGGATGCCAAAGAAAATGTTGGAAATGAATAAGTAGGGAAAAGACTGCAAGGGAGGCCGAGAAAGAGATGGGAGGGGAAGAATATAACAGAATGTGTGCAAGTGAGAAGAATGGAAACAATCTAAGATGGAAGAATGGTGGAAGGATAGAGGATGATGGAGGCATCTAATAAACTGGCCCGGCCACAGGCTGTAAACAGATGACGATATTGTAGAGAGCTGGCAAGTGAACCAGGGGGGACTTACCTTGAGGCCAAGTCGTTCTTGATGCTCTGGATAATAAGCTTGATGAGATCGCTGTTGGTGTTGACAAGGACCGAGATAAACAAATAGCCCTGGAACATACAACACAGCTATACTGCCATTTCCTAACGAGTATCCTCATGAAGCACCTAAAGCAATGTATTATCTCATTGCAGAAAACGAGCAAAACTCACTAATCTCGACCCTCGCGAAACTATATTGTTAGTCAAGAGTTGTTCCGGCACAGAGTACTACTACCTGTGTACTAATTACACGCATGTGTTAGGAACGAGGAACGTTGAATTTGGAGGAAGTGTACCAAGATTTGCATGGCGGGAGAGTGGAAAACCACTTATGTAAACCACACTTAGTACGCCCGACCAGGTTTAAAACCGCAATCAACCCACCATCAGCAGTCCAGTCTATCGCGAGAGTGATGTCCTCTATATAACTATATATATAGCTATACATATTAGGAAGAAGGTACAGGAAAGGTGGATAGAAACATATAAAAGGGGGACGAACACAATATGGCTGTTACAATGAAAAGAAGAACACAGTTCACACTTTACATTGCTGCCCCTGGACAAAGAGATAATGGCTGACTCTTGAAGAAAATTGATCGTTACCGGCCAATCCCCCGACCTAGGTTTCATTCTATCGGAACTCATCAGGGAGGAGTGTGAAACGCGCAATGCAACTTCAACAAACAGTTCAGTAGAGATTGTTGACAAAGTATGTAGTTTCAATACCATTGTAGAATGATTAGGGCTATGCAAGAAGGTATTTTTCACTCCAAGTCGAGTTTGAACAAAGACTTTATTTTTCCAAGATAAAGTAGTACAGAGCCATTTTATTTTGTAAAGTTAATATTTCAAGTTAAATTTTTGTAGTAGATAGATCCACGCTTAAACCATAAATAAGTACAAACATTTTTTTTTTTTGCGAACACATGTATAATCACACAAATTTGAATTTTCAAATATATTAAATATAATTCTACTTTTTTATTTTAAATGAGACAAAAGGATATATTGAGGGACTACCCGGGTTATTAAACTATCTCTTGAAACTGAATAAAATTATTTAAACTAGGAATTTCCAAGACATGGTGGATACAAAACATATTTTACAAAATTCCCTGACTTTTCCAGGTTTTCCAGGCAACATTTTTCAATTTTCCCTGACTACTTTTTTCTAATTTAAAAGGTGGATGATAGCTTGTTTTACTTATTATTGATCAAATATTAAAAAAAAGTTTGTATCTACTAAAAATAAACGGTTTTATCAATTATTTTAACAATCAGAATGTTATTTTATTTAGGTATTATTAACTTTTATTTTAATGTTTGGTTGCAAAATTAATGGGATATTTTAAGATTTTTTTTTTTAATTCACTGACTTTTCCTTATTTTTAGTTAAATTCCCTGACATTTCCCTGTTTTCCCTGTCATCCAAAAATTCCCTGACTTTTCCAGGTTTCCCCTGTTTGTAGCCAACATGCAAGAAAAATATTGAAAATTCGTACACTATTTTATTTTTTATATATTTGTAAAGATCTTCCGATAAAGTTTGAGCTGCTGCTAAAACTCAACTCGCACTTGTACTTGCACATCGCTCAGAAGGGTCGCTCTACTCACAATCTGTTTCTCCGAGTACTTGTTTGAGGAAAGAAGATTAACCGCCTCCATGTGACCAAAATCTATATCGTGGCCCAGCAGGAAGATGAAGAGCAGCTTGCAGACATATTTCTTCTTCTGATAGCCATCCAGTGTCTTGTCCCCTTTGAACTTGCTGCGGATATTCGCCAGCTCCTTATTGATGCGCTTCATTTCCGCTTCTTTGCTCTTACCTGAGGAGGAAACAATGTTACCACGATATGATGGTTAAATCAAAGAACAATCTCTCGGTCACCAACAATCAAGTTTAACACGAGACATCTTGTGAATGTGAGGAATGCAAGGTCTCCACCGTGGTTCGGATTCCACGTTAAACTGTAGGTCCTCCATTTCATCTCACAATCACCCTACCATTACACATTAGCGATAAGTGCGTACAACCCGAACTGGTAGTAAGACGCGGTGCTAATAATAATCATAATCAAGTTTAACATGACAGTGACTTGTCAGACCACGTGAACAAATCCAATATTGTTCATACATTTCCTACGCTTGTTACTCTACATAAGTGTGTGTGCTAGCACGTGTAGGCCCCGATGTATGGCAACATCCTGTAGAATACACGTGTGAAGGATATAGTCTTTACGTATATCTTGTTTTGTGCGTAATTATGATAATGGTAATAATAATGATAATAATAATGGTGTGTCTGGGCTAGAGCAATCTGGAGCTCATTTTGCAGAAAGATTAACAAGTAGTAATATTTTTTTTTAACACCGCATCTTACTAACCATTCAGGTTACATGCCTATGTTTTAATTACGCTAATTTGTTAAGGATTAGGAAAGTTCAATTCAGAGTAATAGCATAGAGGGAGAGTGTAAACCACTTAGGGGAAAAACACCCTCAGTACACCCAACCTCGACCGAACCGTGATCTCGTCATCGGTAGTCTAGTCTGTTACAAGAGCGACCGCTTAGACCGTAAAGTGATCAAAGCTGGTTTATTAATGTATCGTTGCCCAGAGGACGCCCGAACCTACTAGTCGTGCACACACTTTACCGTGAAAGCTTTTTTCCATGTCCCGATGAGGTGAGTGTTAGTGAAAGTGAATAAGATGGGTTGAAGCCAATAAAGACCTTAACCAAACTCTGGTGACCATGCAAATTATTCCACTTTTGATTAATATATATATATATATATATATCCTCAGTAACAGCAGGCAATCAAACCCGGGACCTTTATGTCAGCTGCAAGGGGCTCTGACCCCATTACCACGAGGCTAATCTTAATTATGATGTTTAGTAAGGGTATTGTTGAAAAATAACATCGAAAAAAGTGTGCATTTATAGATTTGACCCGGACATCATTGAGAATAAAGACCGTAAAGGGGAAATGGCCGGTCTTATTTTTTACTAAACACTGAAATTGAGCAAAATAAATATGGGATCACTCACAGTTTCTTATGTCCGAAATGAAGACTGCGAGCCCTCGCATCCCATCTCCTCGCACTGCCGGCATTCTGCCTGATGCGTGTCTTGTTCACTGCCTGAAATACACAGAACCGAGATAAACCCTCTAAGCTCTCACAATCCATTGGTGCGCGTAGACACACCAGAAGGGATAAAAACTTCACAATCCTCAATTTAATCAATGAACACCCACACACAATTTATTTGCAAGTTCTCCTTTAGAATTATTCCACGAGCAAGAAGATGAAACAGCGGAAGAATTCTAGTAGTGATCGGAATTGTGAAGAGGATATAAAGGTGAGTATTGTTGTGAGCCAGTAGTGAGTTGAGTGAGCATGCAGGTGAATAGAGGTAGGGTATTGAGGGTGAGTGGAATTATAATATAGTCTTTATGCTGGTTAGTGAGTAGAGTGTTCATCTTTAAGTTGAAACCAAGGTAACAATATTTGCAAACAATACATTGGTCTGAGAGTCTTCTTTAAATAATGAGCTAGGAAACTTCTCTACCCATGGTGAGACCAATCGTATATACTTCCCATGGTGATTCCAAGCGTGTCTACTTCTCATGGTGATTCCAAGCGTGTCTACTTCTCATGGTGAATCCAAGCATGTCTACTTCCAATGGTGATTCCAAGCATGTCTACTTCTCACGATAATTCCAAGCGTGTCTACTTCCCATGGTGATTCCAAGCGTGTCTACTTCCCATGGTGATTCCAAGTGTGTCTACTTCTCATGGTGAGTCCAAGTGTGTCTACTTCCCATGGTGATTCCAAGAGTGTCTACTTTCCATGGTGATTCCAATCACATCTACTTCCCATGGTGATTCCAAGTGTGTCTACTTCCCATGGTGATTCCAAGTGTGTCTACTTCCCATGGTGATTCCAAGTGTGTCTACTTCCCATGGTGATTCCAAGCGTGTCTACTTCCCATGGTGATTCCAAGCGTGTCTACTTCCCATGGTGATTCAAAGCGTGTCTACTTTCCATGGTGATTCCAATCGTGTCTACTTTCCATGGTGATTCCAATCATGTCTACTTTCCATGGTGATTCCAATCACGTATACTTCCCATGGTGATTCCAAGTGTGTCTACTTCCCATGGTGATTCCAAGTGTGTCTACTTCCCATGGTGATTCCAAGCGTGTCTACTTCCCATGGTGATTCCAAGTGTGTCTACTTCCCATGGTGATTCCAAGTGTGTCTACTTCCCATGGTGATTCCAAGTGTGTCTACTTCCCATGGTGATTCCAAGTGTGTCTACTTCCCATGGTGAGTCCAAGTGTGTCTACTTCCCATTGTGAGTCCAAGTGTGTCTACTTCCCATGGTGATTCCAAGCTTGTCTACTTCCCATGGTGATTCCAAGTGTGTCTACTTCCCATGGTGAGTCCAAGTGTGTCTACTTCCCATGGTGAGTCCAAGTGTGTCTACTTCCCATGGTGAGTCCAAGTGTGTCTACTTCCCATGATGATTCCAAGTGTGTCTACTTCCCATGGTGATTCCAAGTGTGTCTACTTCCCATGGTGAGTCCAAGTGTGTCTACTTCCCATTGTGAGTCCAAGTGTGTCTACTTCCCATGGTGATTCCAAGCTTGTCTACTTCCCATGGTGATTCCAAGTGTGTCTACTTCTCACGATAATTCCAAGTGTGTCTACTTCCCATGGTGATTCTCGTGGATGAAAGTTGTTCAAGAGCGAGTGACCCTAGACTACAAGGGAGTGTTAAGAAAGTGGAGAGAGGAGAGGTACTCACCCCAGTAAGGGGGTGAAACAAGTGTCAGGTCTGTCAACTTAAAAGAAGTGTAGTTTTTGTAAGTGAAGCTAGAAGCTATTATTTATACTGATGCAGAATATCTTAAGACAATACAATAAAGTTGATGTGTTTGAGTTTGACTACTACCAGCAAGAAAACGAGGAAAACAAAGCATGTGTGCACGAGATTGTATCAACTAAGGGACATCTAAAAAATAGTTTATCGGAACTGTAATCAGTTACTTAAATCAACCAAGTTATAAAGTTTAATCCTGTATAGTACACCGTACTTTTATAAACATGTTTTACAAACATATTGATACCTATGTTTATATGGACAGCCCCTGACGTGAGTTCTGAAGTCGAAACATTTCAAGTGATACAAAAGATCATGATCCAACTTCGTCCTATAACAGCCATGGGTGAGTAAATTGGGTCCATGACTACACTTTTTGACAAATAGTTTAAACTAACTGAAATATTTCTGAGCAGTGTTTATAGTTGTAATAAACACACAACGGTTATCCACAAGACAATATTACAATTACGGTATTGGTTTCTTGGATTAGACAATAGGCCTAACTACTCAACTTGCGAGAAGAACAAACTACCTCATTCGCATTTCACTCTGTTGGTTAACACATCTTACCAAATTATACAACCGTGATGTTGCAAAAAAAAACTCCAAACAAAAGTATAACTTAATAGGTACCCGTTGAATTTGTTGAATTTATGGAAGGTTAGGTGTGTTAGGTTGGAATAGTATATAATTAATAACAAACAAATACACGAATTATAGTTATTTGAGATATTTACTATGCACTTTATGAAAAGAGTGATTATTATCAGCAAATGAGAGTTTCTAAGAGCAAGAACGAGAGTGAGAAGGCCGATAAATTTTGCCGGGAAAGATATTTTCACATAGGCCTACATTCAGGGTTCTTTTACACGCAACTAGACCGGCGGCTTTACCTCTCCTCCGAAGGGAGTTGTACCACAGATTTTTATCGCTCAAGAAAAATCTGTCGACCCTGACCATATGTGAACCCACAAACCCCAGCTTCTGAGCCGAGCAACATCAGAGTCTGAGATGAGCACTTTACCCCAAGGCCGCAGAGATCGGCCACAGATTGCAATAATTAAAGCTTCTAAATAAAATGTGTTTCGAAGTATTATATTTATTTGTTAAATAACAGTGGAACGCTATCCTCATGCGTTTGTGAGTTAATTAATAAACATGTCTAATAAAATAAACCAATAATTTGGGCAAGTGTTTTAATAATTTGTTATGATTAATAACTCTCTCTAGTAGTGGGGTTTTTTTTCTTCAGAAAGTGAGTGTAGAGTGGTCTGACCTCAATAAATGTCAAACTGTCAAATACTATAACATATAATACTATAACAGTTTTACTATTATAATTTATATTTACTTAACCTTGATGTATTGATTATGAAAAATAATGCACTTTATTAGTGTTATCTTGCAAAGAAATCATGTTTTTAACAATAATAAAAGGAGTAGCAAATCAAGCTCATTTTTATTGGTACCTTGTTGGTTGTATCAATAACGTTAGTGGTTCCTTTAGTTAAATAGAATACTACAGAATGGTTGTGCCACAAAATAAAAATAAGTTCAATAAAATAAAGAGGTCAAAAAATGGGGGCTAAAACAATTAATAAGTCTACATATAATGTATGACAGGAGAGAAAAAATCAAACGAAAGATACGTCAGTTCAAATTAATTCTTGTATTCTCCCATTCGGCACAAATAATATAATTAAATACACTTTAATGAATGCTATAAATTACTTATATATTCATATTTATAGCTTACGAGCAAAATATGATTCCCAGATAACGAAAATTTGTCCAATATTAGCACAAAAATTATTACTATATGAGGTTGCTTTACTAAACTTTAGACCACTTTCATAGTTTCCATTTAGAAATAAACGTACTCATCCACTTGCATACACCCACTTGCTAAAATTATCCAGAGATAATATAAAGACGGGCAAGTTGAAATGACTCCCACGAAACGGCTCCTTCCTGGTGTAGAGAATGCGTACTACATTAGCGAAGAGCGAGACATCTAACGAATTTTATAAACTACATGAGTGGAAGTAATCTATCAGCCAAACTACCAACTAAGTGCTGATCGTTTGGGAAAATGTGTAACTACTACAATAAAGTTTCTGTTGCTCCAGGGGCGGTCCGAGGTAAATTTTGTGCCCGGGCAGGATTGCTTTGTGCCGCCCCCCTAGATAACCGGTGGATAATATAGTTAATTCGCCACAGAAGTGGTGTTAACTGACAGCTAGCAGATATACTCTCACGAAGCCATTCGCCAGACCATATGATCTACAAAAATATAATATGTTGATTTGTTGTCACGTTTGGCAGTCAAAATGTTGACAAAAACTCTTTATTTTTAATTTTGTTTTTCTTCTGACCGTTTAGCGAACACATATCCCATGGCAATTGTACTCTAGGAAAATATGAAAA
Source organism: Timema douglasi (assembly GCA_901482245.1). NCBI lineage: Eukaryota > Metazoa > Arthropoda > Insecta > Phasmatodea > Timematidae > Timema > Timema douglasi. The sequence goes on from CABEEJ010004141.1 coordinate 45,899, forward strand.
TAATATCCAAACCTAACAACTCCGAATATAACAGCTCCAAACCTAACAGCTTCAAACCTAACAACTCCAAATCTAACAGCTCTAAACCTAACGTAGCCTCTGCTGTTGATAGTAAAATAATCTGAAGGAGAAACTCCACACATGTTAAACATACGCTAAACGTTTCACGTCGAGATTGTACAAAAACGGTTAGGATTACAAATAGAACTATAAGAACCTGTTTTGTAGACAATATTATCTTCTAATTTCTATTATAAGTTCAAACCACACTTTGATCATATGAACAGTTTACGTTATGATATAAAATAAAAGTTTTAGGGCATCATTTTTCAAGATGGTAAATGAAAAATAACCTTTTGAGAGTGGCACTAAATTCTAATTTATTCACTTTAAAAATTATACTAATATTTAGTATCAAAAAGTGAACGATTGCTATGCTTAGCAACTCAACTCCTAGGTTAGGTTAGGTTTGGAGTTGTTAGGCTTGGGGATTAATTTAATATCATGCTCTAGGTTGGGTTTGGCTCTGTTTGGCGCCCCCTTCGAGCTGGTGCCCAGGCCAGCCACCCCTGTGTTCCTGATACAGTAAAATTTGTATTACAATCTGATATTCATCGGAACAATTTGGTCACAATCAGCAAAATCTATTATAATTCATTTAATACAGTGAAAACATCATCATCATAATGAGCTGTTTCCAGGCTGTGACCAGTTCCGTTTAGCAAAATGTCTCCATCTTTCTTTGTCCTTCCACCATTCTTCTTCTTGTACTCCCTTCCACTCACCTCCTCTCACTTGCACACTTGCTGCCAAGGCCGTAGCCAGGGGGAGGTTTTGGGGGTTCAAACCCCCCGCGAAATTTTATGAACAAAATATATATATATAGCTTTATTTATGGTTCAAACGATATAAAAATTAAAATACAAATACAAATTAGGCGGCTGTGTTATTATAAAAACCACTTTAAAGAGCTTCTAGAGGTGTTAAATATTTAGAAATTTTCCTAGCATTCGGCATTTTGGGGGTTATTTTACCATAAAAAACCTCACAGAGCTTCAAAAAGTGTTTAATATTTAGAAAATTTCCTAGCCTTCGGCAGCTAGGGGGTTATTTTATCATAAAAAAAACATTTCAGAGAGCTTCTAGAACCGTTTGTCATTTATAATGTTTTTTATCTTCCAGCAATTGGGGGATGTGCTCACCAAACCCCCCCTGAAATTATTGGCTGGCTACGGCCTTGCTTGCTGCTATATCTTCTTCCCCTCCCTTCCTTGTTCTACATTGTGGTATCTTCCCTACATACTTCATATTCATTAATCATATCCAATAATTCATTTAATAAAATATAAAAATGCTGCTTTTAATTCTTGAAACTCTATTTAAATATGTTTGACCATTCTATACAGCAAGATAATTTTTTAAATATGGTCATGGATACAATAAATAGAATGAATGCATTTAAAATAGCGAGCACAATAATAGGTGGGTGATGCAAGCCGCGGGAAGAACAATGTATCCTTGGTTGAGTAACTAACTAATAAAACATGTATACTCCAACCAACACTTCTTGGGACGATATGAATGAGCCCACTATAGCGCTAATACTCGCCATTAGATGACACAACATGTATACTCCAACCAACACTTCTTGGGACGATATGAATGAGCCCACTATAGCGCTAATACTCGCCAGTAACTGACACAACATGTATACTCCAACCAACACTTCTTGGGACGATATGAATGAGCCCACTATAGCTATAATACTCACCAGTAACTGACACAACATGTATACTCCAACCAACACTTCTTGGGACGATATGAATGAGCCCACTATAGCGGTAACTCACCAGTAATTGGCGCAGTTGTGTCAAACTTGACAGTACATGTCAACACTCTCATGGACAATCTACTGTGCATGGCCGTCTAAGTGCTCTAGTGCCAAAAGTGTTTTTAAACTCTGTTAAGATGTGGGTTTAGGGGAAGCGAAATAAGGTCAGTGTTTTGCAGATTTCATATTAATTTTTTTATATCGAAGTAAATCCGATAATTCTCCACATGTAGCTTCATTTTCTTCACACGGTGACCTCAACAGCTGTTGAATAGCTTACAAGGGGTTCTTGGAATCTAATGACAACTTTTACTCTTTGCGTATAACCCGAACGGGTAGTAAGACGCGGTGCTAATAATAATAATAATAATAATAATAATAATAATAACTTTTACTATTCATTTAAAATGTTTCTCGTCTAATGCTGCTATGTTCATGACAGCGAAGAAAATTATATTAAATTTAATTACTTAAGCAATAATCGATTTATATTGACCAAAATAAGTTTTGCTATAAAAACTGCAAAGACGACCATCTTCTCTTGCTTCCCCCACAAGCCCGTTCTGAATACCAAAGAGTTATTTCGTTAAATTATTATTATTATTATTATTATTATTATTATTAGCACCGCGTCTTACTACCCGTTCGGGTTATACGCACTTACGCTAATGTGTAAGGGTAGGGTGATTGTGAGATGAAATGGAGGACCTACAGTTTAACGTGGGATCCGAACCACGGCGGAGACCTGGCATTCCCCACATTCACAAGATGTCTGGTCAGAGGTGAAGGAAGGGTTTGGTAATCAGATAAATCTATGCCGGGACCAAGGATTGAACCCCGGCCGCCAGCACAGAAGTCTGACACCTTACCCCTAGACCGCCAGGTCACTTTTTTGTTTAACAAAGTGTCCAACAAGTCGTGGACGAGCTATATGAGAGGTACCTCATAACTCTCTCGCGGATCGAAGCGAGCTATTGACCGCACGCACCCTGTACGGTGATATCGCACCCAGGGTAGACCGACACAGGTCGAGTGGGTGGCTGGCGTGTCTTATCTTGATTTAAGGGACGGAGCTCTTACCCATGGAGGGTAGCCCCGAGACTGAGGGAGAGTTTATTCGAGGGGGTGTCATGAATTGAAGTATGAAGGATTCGAGTCGGCCGGGACTTTAAGGAAACACATGCATAATAAATGTCGGTTCATATATTTGAAAAAAATAAAATAAAAATCAAACCTTGGACCCTTGGATGGCACGCTAATGCTCTACCACTGAGCTATCCAGGTAATGCATTGTTATGCTAAACTAAAGTTCACGGGTTCGATTCTCATGCCTAACTGTAATTTTTCAAATTTACTAATATTAATATTTAGCACCGCGTCTTACTAGCCGTTCGGGTTATACGCTTTTAAGTACTAATTACGCTAATGGATTAGGAATTGGGCAGGTTGAATTAGAGGAAGTGAACCCGCATTTGCGTGGAGGGAGAGTGGAAAACCATTTAGGGAAAAACCACCCCCAGTTCACCCGACCGAGATTCGAACCTCGATCTCCCCGTCCTCAGCAGTCGAGCTTCAACACGATAAGCGCGTTAGCTAACTACGCCACCGAGGCGGGTAAATTTACTAATATTATGAATGATAATAACATTGCGCGTCTGGGTTACATCGTTCGTAGCCCAGTTTGGGAAAAAAGATAGCCAGTACTGATGTAATGTAGTCCAGGGGACGCCCGAATGTACTAATCGTACATCCTTTCCGTGGAGGCTCTTTCCATCTCCCGATGAGATGAGGTGATGGTGAGTATGAGGGTGATACTGGGTATGAGGGTGTGGAACCAGAGGAAATACTTGAACCTACCTTAAAAGCCTAATTAACCAAAACCTCCTTCCAGGAAAAATACCCAAGTTATCAGCCGGGAATCAAGCTCGAGACCCCTAGGCTCTTAGCCAGCTACACTGACCACTGCTGCTTACTTAACACGGTCACATTCATAATCTAAGTATCATTCCAATCCTCTGAGCTTCGCTAGTTATGTCCAATGAATTGAACGAGCGTTTAATGCAGGGATCACGATCAACTTAACTTAGTCAGTACCCCCAACCGGGTTCGAATCTCAATCTCCTCGTCATCGGCAGTCCAGTCTACAACAAGGATAGCGCGTTAGACCACGCGGTCACCGAGGCGGGTAGACTGCATTAACTAACTTTAAAATTAAATATCAACTACAAGTATTTTTATGGATGTATTTTGACAACTTTACAAAATAATGTAATATTCCCTTTTGACATTTAAAATTGAATATCAAGATATTCCAAAATGAAAAATCAGTCTGATAATTGTGAAGATTAAAGGTTCAGTTTGACAAGCTTGAGAGTTCAGTCGTTAAATTAGTTAGGTATCTAGTACTTAAAGGCCACAGAATTTAATGGGATATTAATTTTTACGACCAGTTGGCACTACACTCAAAATCAAACTCTTTGAATTCAATAGTTTGGTCTCATAAAATGCAACTGGGAATTTTCTCACATTTCAGTGTGTGTGTGTGTCCGGCTCTCGCAGTTGCGTTTGGTGTATAATAGCTGATTTACGCAATAATTTCCACACCTATTTCCCTTTTGTCCCGCACTGTCCACAATCTCCCCGCATTGTCGGTAGCAACAGGTGTGTCACTCACACAGAAACAACAACTATCGTAGGAGTGGTAGCCCCCCCCCCCC